>JAKCPI010023335.1:0-16981 GCA_023213315.1 Euborellia annulipes | reverse complement strand
ATTTATTTATTTAAGTACAAACCGGACGGGTGAGAGATTTCGTCAGCTGAATGTCCCTACGAAAACAAGTTTCTCTATTACAATAAATTATGATCGTTAATCCATGACGTCCATATTTCAAGTAGGCCAGTTTGAAGAAGGTTGAAGCAAACTTGACGGCCAGCAGACACCTCAGAGCCCAGTGAGTTGCCCGACTTCAACTGAAAAATCATGTAGGGAATGGTTTCAAAAAGAGAATAAAAAAGATCATGTATTGAAGGTTATGTCGAAAAAGTTGTTGACAAATACACCTCGTAAATGGTGACAAAAGGGGGTCATCTACTAAAGCTTTGGCCTTGAGATCGCCCTGCACAAGCTATTCGATTCGGTGAAATTATGCAGCAAAATCTACAATTTCTGGCCCGGTTCAAGTTTCAAACTCACATATCATCTCCATGGATGTTATATTTATATATACATTTGTTTGTATTTTGCTATCGTTACTGCATAATAAATATTATATTATTATTCTCGATCCTAGACTATCTTCTTCGTCAGAGCATAAAAATCAGATTCCGGAAGAAATTAAATCATTTTGGATTTATAAATTTTACATTTATGAACAGGATGGATTGTTACATGTTAAAAATAGACTTATTATACCTAAAACCGAACGTAAAGATGTCTTGAATAAACTACATATTGCACATCAAGGAATCGTAGCTTGTAAATCTCGCGCTCTTAATTCCCTATTTTGGCCGCAGTTGAAACTAGAACCATGGAAAGGAAAACAGCAAAATCTGTAAATAATGCCTTGATCGCTATTTTCGAACACATGGGTTTCCATTATTTATCAATAGTGATAATGGACCAGCATTTGATTCTAATGAATTAAACAACTTTCTTAAACACGATATTAAACTTATTACATCAAGTCCTTATTACCCGAAGTCAAATGGTCTGGTTGAAAGACACATAGGTACTATTAAAGGATGAATAATTAAAGCTCACCAAGATAAATCTGATCCAAATCTAGTGTGCAAAAAGGAAACGAGCAGAAAACAGGGCAAAATGTGTAAAATATATTGCAATGACAAGTGAAACAAACAAACCTATTATATACATCATTTTACTCAGGAGAAATTCTAGTTTCTGAATATATACAAATTTCAAAACAATTGAATAAATTGAAGTGGTCGGGGCAGAGATAGTGCTAAACCACAAATATACTGTATAGTTATGAGATATTTCAATTTTAAACTTTGGGAACAAAAAGCACCTATAGTAAGTTTGTTTACTACTGTCAGAACACTCTAATGGCATTATCAGGCTAAAAAACAAATTGTACAACTAGCACCTTTGGACAAAAAGAAAATTACCACAGGCACACAGATATCATTCCAAAAACTACTTAAATGAATTTTAGAGACTTCAAAACATTTAGTTTAACATATTTTTTTTTTTTTACAATTATCTGCACTAAGTTTACCTACCCACACTATGATTTGGTAGGCAGGAAGTTAAAAATCATACCTTATAGGTTTATTAAATTTAAACAATAAATAAATAAATAAAATGATAAAATAAACAGAATTATCTTCTCATTGAAATTCAAAACTAATTATCTAGAGATGATGCCAACAATTTGCTGTTAGTTAGATATAAGCTAAATTAGTTTCTAAGCTCTTTATCTGTAATGAAAGCCTCACCTCATCTCTTGTTGAATTAAATTTCAAATTTAATCAGACTCATCACTTTTATCTTTAATATATTTCATATTTGATATTTTTTTTTTTTAACCTTATTTTGAGAAATCAATATGAATACCGATTATAATCAGAAATTAGGATTTAAAAGGTTGACAAATAAAAAATATCTGATGTGTGCAGCACAGACTTCCTTGTAATAATGGTTTAATAAATTTCAAAAAATTCCGGGAGTGTGTTCAAAATAAAACAAGAAGAAAAAGAGCTAGGAGGCTTTATATTCAAGTTAGTCCCCATCATGGGATGTGGCACGAAGCTTTTGAACAAAATCGGCCAAAAAGTACTAGTACTCTACTGATGTACTTTTTCAGTTATTTTTTCGATTTTCTCAAAATTCGTTATAACGATTTTGATTAAAATTCATAAATCGATTATTTTTTATATGTTCTTTAAAATGTATATTCTCATTTTGCCCTTGAAATTGTTTGAAGTACACTTTACTCTTGTACTTCATAGAAAAGATAGGAGAAAGGGTTGCCATGTTAACATAATATAAATATTTTCCCATCTTTATACATTTGTCATCTTGAATTCTAATATATCGGCGGAAACTAAATAATTTATATCTCGACACAAAAAAAATCTTATGTGACAAAGGTAATAGAAAGTTGTGTGCTGTGCGATCAGTCACACCAGATTTTTTCGGTTAACATACATTCGTATTTAATGTAGAGCAGCAGCCACCTGTTTGGACCCAGATGGAGAGAAAGAGAGGATGATATTTATCGACCCCGTTACATCCATCCCCTTCTCTCTCTCCCTCTTTAGTTACTCTTCATCCATAACCCTCATTCCTACCTTTCAAAAATGGTCCATTAAAAATTTCTCCCTCTTTTACTTAAACTGATTGCGTCACGGAAGTTTTGAATCGATGATCCTCTGACGTAATATTCTTAAATAATATGAAAATTAAAATTATTCTTTTTGAGTGTTACAACCTCTCTGTATTGTAAAGTGATCTTTAATAAGCCAAGCAGCCCGCATTTCATATCTCAAGTTTACAATAAAGTGATTCGTATCCGCGCATAAGCGGGAGTGGTTGAATCCTTTAAGGAAGCGTTTTTTTTTTTTTTTTTTTTTTATATAGAAACTATTCAGTAGAAACAGAATTATATGAATTCAATAGATTTTCATGATATGGATTTAAACTTCACAATCCTCTACCAGTATATAACACGATAAAGATGGATCGAGTTATTCACGTATGAAAGAGAAAAGGAGTTATTTGACAGAAGTACCACTTGAAGACTGCAGAGAAATGGAAACAAAAAAGAATAAATTTTCAGTTGCCTGATGATCAAACACACATCTCATTAATCTCATTAATAATCAAGCAGCCCCTCTTTCTCACTCAACTTGAATTCGTTTCCATTCTTCTCCCTCTCTTTATTCATTATCTGATAATAAAATTTAATTTACTTGAGAGTAATCTACACATAATTTAATTCTATTTTAAATAAAACATTGGCAAAAAGTAATTTGAATTAAAATTAACTATGTGTTTATTTAACTTAAACTAACACACAAGTTCTTGTTTTCTGAGTTAAAAAAAGTTTATTCATTAGAAAAATTAGATGCTAAAACAAGTAGATGTGTGAGAGTACAAATGATTGTGCTACCAGTCACACCAGATTTTTTGGATGTTGTCCATAAAATCTTTTTTGTGTACTGGACAAATATAAATAATTAAATTTGGCTAAGAAATGAATTTGGCAAATATTTACTGGTCGTTTGGCCAGCAACAACAACAACATTTTTTTTTTTTTTTTTTTTATTTATTTTGATGTAATATAATAAAACAGTTATATGCTTCACTTTATTTATTTATTTATTTATTTTTTTTTTTTTGATTTTGCATACATAAAATGTTAGAAAGGTGAAATTTTGAGTTGACAGACAGACAAGCAAAAATAACAGACACTCACGGCCTGGCAGCTTGGTCTCGTCATTTATTACATGCATAAATAAACATTCCATTTTATCTCTTAAATTGGGGTCTTTGAAATTTTTAATTATTTCTATTACTTTCTCTTACCTATGTATATATGTAATATATATATATAAGCAGGGATGGGCGTTAATCAGTTACATGTATTTGAAATACAAGATACCAAATACATTATTAATTGGTATCTTGTAACTCGTTACAGCATAGGCAAAGTAATTGCTATCTTGTATTTCGTTACATTTTTTAGTAATTGGTATCTGAAATTCGAGATACCAAATACTTTTTTTTTTAATTTGCCGCAGTGTAAAAAGTCTTGCAGAGGGAGCTGAAACCGTTTTAATTTATTTAATATTACTGTATCGTCGTGTGGGTTCTCTGCTCCGAATCTTAGTAAAAACCAGTAACGAGAAGTCAATCAATCCGCCAAATTTTCACTCTTCGTTAAAATACTTTTTTGCTTTCTTCTTTCAACCAGCTCTCAACGACTAAATCTTTGTTCTTCTGCCCCAGTTGAAAGAGTGTTTTCATTTGCGGGTTTATTCATTCTCCATCAAGTTCCAGATTATCCGACAAAATTTTTGAAAACTTGGTTTTTTGAAACCTTTTCATATTTTGATAAATAAATTTTTTTAGTATCATGATTAATTTTATTGTTTTCGATTTTCCAAAGGTATTCTCCAATATAAGCTTTGCTGCCACTTTCCCTAAACTAAATTTATTTAGGGTTCCAGATAGAGCCCTGCACGGGCCGATTTTTTTTGGCCCGGACCGGCCCGTGTCCGTATTTTTTTTGACTTCCCACCCGTACCCGGCCAGTAATTTTTTACCATTCTTCAGGCCCGCCCGGAATTTTTTCAAACCCGCCCATACCCGCCCGAGATTTAGTGAATGAATGAACAAATGTCTAGCAATTTTTAAATAAAATTTCATTTGCATGCCCGTCCGCCCGAACCCGTTTATTTAGACTTGCTACCCGCCCGTAATTTTTTCATGACCTCCAAAGCCCGCGGGCCGGGCGGGTAACGGGCCTACGGGCCAACCCGTACCCGTGCAGGGCTCTAGTTCCAGAATTACCCCACCAAAAAGTATTTTAAAATCAAGGAAAAATTTGTTTGTAATTGGTATTTTCAATGTATTTGAAATACGTAATTGCTATCTTGTATCTCGTTACACAAACCCGTGAGTAATTGGTATCTTGTATTTCGTTACAAAAATCTGAAGTAATTGGTATTTTGTATCTCGTTACTCAAAATCGAGTAACTTGCCCATCCCTGTATATAAGTATACTGTATAGTGAAAGTATTGGATTTATGTTAAAAATTGCACATTCAAGTCGGTAAGTTATATTATTACAAAATCATTGAATGCCATCATAATTTAATTCATTTAATTTATATAGTAAACTATAATGCCTGTAGAAGGACGTGGCAGAGGAAGGCCAAAAAAGCTTACAAGGAGAGTACACGGTTGACTCGTCACCGATTTTGATCTCCTTTTATATGGTGAATCTATACTGAAAAATATTTGTATCCTGATCGAACTTTTCGTCCAATGGGCCCTGTAACAATTTTTTTTCTCATCTGAAATTTTAAAATCTGAAAAGGATTGTTATAAGTAGAGACCGGATTTTTATGCAGCAAAAACCGCTAAATATGCCATATAATATGCAGTAAAAGTATTAAAATATGCAGCCAAATATGCAATATATTTATGGCAAAAATATTGAGTAAATGGCTTCCAATTAAAGGTAAATCATGATTTCTACTGATGTAAAACTAATGGTGTTTTATTTTTGGAAGGAAATGATTAAAAAAAAAAAAAAAATTGGTCTCGCAATAAAAACTAAATTTAATTAAAAAAACAAAACAAAACAAAAAAAAAAACAGTAATATCAGTACAGTCAAATGTGTTAATTTATTTAACAAAATAGTTTTCTATAAAATATATACTAAATATTATTTAACAAAATAAACACTTTATAAAAAAAAAAACGTACTATTTCTGAGAAACTAACTTTTAATTTGTAACTGAACGTATAATTAAAATTAACAATGAGGAGAGTAAGGGAGCCGGAAGCAATTAAAGAAAAATTATTTCTCTTTTTTCGCTTTATTTAATACAATTGTCGACGTTTCGGTCGATTTTTCCGGGCTTCATCAAGACAAATGTTATTGACTCGAGCTTAGAGGGGCTCTTGGCAAACATAACATTTGCCCTAATGCTGTTCGCACCAACAGTTATGTCAGGAGTTGCCAAGAGCCCCTCTAATCTCGAGTCAACAACAATTGTCCTGATGAAGGCCGGAAAAATTAGCCGAAATAAAAACCTAATTAAACGACATACCTGTTTTGACGTGTTGATCAACTTGCGACTTCCGATAGCTCGAAATTTTTTTTTCCGCATGGATTGCAAAAAACAACATTACCTTCAGTCGTAAATATTTTATCCTTTTCATAGGGACCAATCCATTGCAAAATTTTTGAAGCAAACGAGGACCCCTGTTTTGGCATTTTTTTCTTTAATTAATTTGACTTCGAACTATGAACACAACTGACTTGATATTCATCCAACGAAAATTCTAGCAAAACTTAATTTGTTTCTTAAAAGAGGATATAAAGAATAAAAAATATATAGTTATTTATTTTTTACAATGTAATAAAAGGATTTAAATTTTTTTTTTTCGTTTAATTTTTTTTTGTTTTGTTTTTAGAAAAAAAAAATTAAAAAATTAAAATAAAATGGAACTTTTACTGAAAAAAAATTTAAAATATCCAAAAAGCTTTAAATATGCAACTTTATGCAATATTGGCCAAATATGCAAAAATATGCAATATAGAATTTGAACCCTAGCTCCAAGGGGGCATGATTCGGATAGAAAATTGGTTTTCAGTGATGTACCTATTAGCAAATAGAATATGCAATTGCATAGGAATCCGGTCTCTAGTTATAAGGCTCAAAGAAAAGCATATCAACAACTAAAGCCAATAGCGTAACGGGTAGAGGAGAGGGTTAGAAATCCAGGGATCCCAAGTTCAAAACTTGGGTTGTCATTTTTTTTTTTTTTTTTAGAATTATTTATAGTATAAAAAATAAATATTATATTTATATTATAAAAATATTTTATTTATATTTACGACATATTTATTACATATTACATATTTATTTATTTATTTATTTATTTTAAATTAAAATGTACATAGAGCCTGATGGCTCCTCATAGTGTACAAGTATTTGGAAAAATATTATTAAGCCAAGCGACGGCCAGACATCAACCATCGACACAAAGAGCATCACATCCGCCTGATGGTCAAGACCCGAAGCGTGAGGGAGATGCAACCAATTGGTGGACGAGAACGAGATAGCCATCCAGATTATACAGCCAAATGGGCTGCCACGAGACTACTGAACACCGGATAACAGGTCACCCTGCGAATGCCAGCAGGGAGCGAATTCCACAGCCTGCTGGCAGTGGCCGGGAATGATTTTGACACCAAAGCAGTCCGCTGCTCCGGACAAGCCAGCGCACATGACCGCGATGAAGCCCCCAAAGAAAGCGATTCCAAAAGATAAGAAGGAGATCCTGTATATAAAACTCTATGAATAAAGCATAAGTATCTGTGCTTGAGATAGGTCTGCAAGTCGGTTCCCAGAATTTCACGAGCCCGGGCAGAGACGTGGTCTCGTTATTTATACAGAAAACAAATAATAGTATACAATCAATAAGATATCTAAACTAACTAACTAAACTGACACTTCCTGTTGACAGCAAATGTATTGGCGAAATATTTCTTTTGATATTTCATTAAAAAAAACATTAATTTTCTATATCTTACTGCCTTATTTTATATTTTAATTATTCATTTATATATATATATTGTATAATATTCATTGTTTTCTGTATAAATATGTAATAAATATGTCGCAAATATAAATAAAATATTTTTTATAATATAAATATAATATTTATTTTTTATACTATAAATAATTCTAAAAAAAAAAAAAATGACAACCCAAGTTTTGAACTTGGGATCCCTGGATTTCTAACCCTCTCCTCTACCCGTTACGCTATTGGCTTTAGTTGTTGATATGCTTTTCTTTGAGCCTTATAACAATCCTTTTCAGATTTTAAAATTTCAGATGAGAAAAAAAAAATTGTTACAGGGCGCATTGGACGAAAAGTTCGATCAGGATACAAATATTTTTCAGTATAGATTCACCATATAAAAGGAGATCAAAATCGGTGACGAGTCAACCGTGTACTCTCCTTGTTAGAGGAAGACCAAGGCTGACTGATGAACAACAAGCGGCATCAGGTCCTATAAAACCAACCGAAGACTTATATAAGTTTGAGCGCCAAAATAATAAACTTCTATCGCCATCTTTATAAGCAACAATCTGAGCATCAATTAACGACGATATTCCACAATGACCAATCATTGCATAAACACTATTCTTCATACATAAATGACCCCACTTATCTCAACGCTGATACGTATTATTCTACTAGCCGAGACATGTGTATAAAAAAAGAAGATTGTGAAACGATACCAAACCATAAAATCGTCGCGAAAGTTGACTGCGTATCAAATAGGACTGCAATTGGATCCCGTTGAAATGTGAAAATCGCCATGCTTTCAGAAGATGCACCAGTTTACAACCGCTTCCTTTCAGAAAGTGGATCAACGAGCATTTCTGGATTCACAGTCAACTCTACCAATTATATTTCAGTTTACGTAGTCCAAACTGTCTCATTCCTCTTCTTTTGGAAGGACTTGATGACGTGTTCGCTAAGGGCGAAATTGGGTTGTCGGTGGTGATCTCAACGTTGATTTCTTAAATCTAACAATAAGATCACGATCAGAAGTTTATGAGTACTTTATATCAAAAGATCTCATTTTAAGAAGTCCGTTTGAAAATTATCTACCCTATATTTAAGTATCGTGATATAGTGTACTCCTCCTCGTCCTCCTCCTCGAGGAAGTACAAGAAGAAGTGAGAAAGCGGAGGTCGGAGGACAAAACAGTGAATGCGGAAGGAAAAAAACTACTAGAATACTGTAAAGACAATAAGCTGAGAGTTAAGAACGGGTGCTTTCTTTCATGGAAGAGTGCCCTAGGAGATGGGTGGATGAGTGGATCGGGAGCGAGAGCAGGAGAAAAAGATGGATAATTATGGGCAGGAGCAGCCAATAAATAGACTCTGTATGCAGATTCAATAACCGGAGACGTTTCGGTTCTTTTTATTTAAGAACCATCTTCAGTCCTTAGATTGAAATACAAATGCACAGAGTTAGTCAATGTTATCTTTGGCATATACATTGTTGTTTCGTCATAAAAAAATGTTACACATGTATATTTCAGGTCACAAAATATTTTACGATGGTCTCACTGGTGAGTATGTTATATCAATCAATTCATTGATATCATTGATCTAACATACTCACCAGTCATTGATATCATTGATATAACATACTCACCAGTGAGACCATCGTAAAATATTTTGTGACCTGAAATATACATGTGTAACATTTTTTTATGACGAAAACAACAATGTATATGCCAAAGATAACATTGACTAACTCTGTGCATTTGTATTTCAATCTAAGGACTGAAGATGGTTCTTAAATAAAAAGAACCGAAACGTCTCCGGTTATTGAATCTGCATACAGAGTCTATTTATTGGCTGCTCCTGCCCATAATTATCCATCTTCACATCTCACAGCCACTACTTGAACATATATAGCAGGAGAAAAATTTTAATATTAGACCTATATATAGATATTCAATTTATAAATATACGAGATATGTGAGCTATTGGGACTTCTTAGCCCTGACTTAAATTAATACATTCTATTTTATTCTACGCCACTGGCTGGGGGCTTGCTATAGTAAAGCAGTTGAATCTATTTTCACAAACTTAGAGGATTTATTTGGGACATTGAACAACATAGTAGATGGAGAAACTTCAAATATTAACCTTAAACAGCTAGCGGAAGCAAATGGAATTTTAAACTATATGAACAGTTTATTTTTTTGCCTTGTTTTTGGAAGGATATATTATCAAAATTGTATAATTTATCAAATTATTTACAAAATATGGAAATAAATTTAAGTACTGCAGAATCCTTGATAAAATCTACAATAAACAATAATATTACAATAAAAATGTTAAAAATAATAAATATTTCATAAAATTTGAAATTGTTTCAAAAATTTGGCAAGGAAGTTACATGTAGGCTACATGAAAAATTTTGAGCAAAAAAAAAAAAAACGATGAAGAAAATCTTCTAATAAGTTCCCAAGAAAAATTTAAACAAGATGCATTTTATTTTAATCTTGATATTTTCATACAAACAATGGGTGAGAGATTTTTTGAATCTTTCAAGTAAATTTCAATATCTTGATGCGAAATAAATTGAAAATAATGGGGAGGATATAAAATGCAGCTATTTTTTATAAGAATAGCATGGATAGGCAAGTAATTAATGAATATAAGTCATTTTGTTCTTTATTTGAACAATTGAAAAAAGATGAATTAATTTAATAAAAGTGTGATGAATCTAGCGGGCCGGAATATATTGTTCAAGGCAACTACAGTTTGGCTACGCCTTCACAAGTCTTCATGGATTTATTTAGATTTAGGGAGCTGGAGCTACCATGGCCATTCGCGTAGAAGAGATAATAAAAAAAGAGAATGTTTAGACAAAAAATAAAACTAAAAACTTAATCTTTTGATCTCTTGTTTATGAGTACAAACAGATTTGCTTGGCACACCCACACCTTTTTGTTCTCATGACAAAATAAATTAATATTAAACTTTTTATATTTCTCCTCTAGCTTTGAATTAATTATTTATTAATTCAAAACTTGATCAAATCATCAACATGACCAAGTATTTAATAATTCATTAGTATGGTGGTTTTGTTTGGGGTGTGCATAAACACCTCTAGTTTATAATTAAAGTAGCTCAAAGGGCATAGAGAGATAGATAGATCGGGGTTAGAAATCCTCTTTTCCTTCAAAGTTAAATAAAATTAAAGAATTGTTAGACAGGCTCTTCGGGGCCACCTATTCACTTGTATTTGACAGGGAAAACGAGAGCTTTAGGGTAACAAGGTTGACCTTGAAGCACACGAATCCCACTCATCGGCAAAAGTTGAAAGTCAAATTGGCAACTCAAGTCTGAAGACAGAGTCAGTATGCTGTATACTCTGGCGAGAACAAAAGTAATGAACGTACTGGGGACGGAACATTTTTTGAAATTTATGAATGATCTTTTGATTCATTGAATTCAAGTGCACATTCCCTAAAACCATTTGGTAAACCGCTCTCAAAAAAAAAAAAAAAAAAAAAAAAAAAAAACACCAAGTTTTGGGATCAAGCTGTGAGTTATTTAAATAGTTTTTTGATAATATAAAAAAGACATTAGTAACACCTTCACCGTCCATTCGCCTCCTAATTATTACAATCAGAATAACTAGGGAATTCTTTACAGAATCATGATTTTAGATATCTTGCTACAAGATCTCTAAACCAGAGAATTTTTTTAGCTGTGTGCGTGGTCTGTGCGGAACAAATACTCGTCCAATGCCTTCTCAATTCTCCGATGCGTACAAAACAGCTGTTGTTACGAATGCTGTTAAAAGTACGCTCGATTCGAATTGTGAAGATGATGGGGAGGAATTGCTTGCTTCTTTCGTATAAAATTCTCTTAGATATTTCTAAAAAACCTGAGTCATCAAAAAGAGATTCTAATTTCACAGCTCCTTCTTTACACTCAACAGTTTTATCACATATTTTTGATTTCAGCCTTAAATTTATGGCATCCTACGTCGCAGGTTTTTTGCTACGCAGTGTCGATTTTGAGCAATGCATATTTGCATAAATTATTTTTTTGGTAAAGACAAAAACAAACCAATAAATGAATATACAGTACAAAGTTGAAGGACTACTCAGGAAGCGGCTTGACATATGCAAGCAGCTTGTTTGCAAATATTGTTGAAGATAAGGGAAGATATAAAGCCTACGGTTAAATATCGATTTTAAAGGTCCCCTTCAAACAATATATTCTAACAATTATTGATGAATATTCTAGATTTCCATTTGCTTTCGCTTTTTCGGACATCTCTTCTTCTTCTTCTGTAATTCGGAATTTAAAACAACTCTTTTCTATATTTGGAATGCCATCACACTCAGATAGAGGGACATCTTTCATGTCAACTGAAAATCGTTGCGATAGAGTTTGGAAACCCCCTAGTTAACAGATAAAGATGAGTGCAAAACAAAATGTGAATTTTTAAAATTTCTTATTTTATTAATTATAATTACTGATTTAAGAGGATTATTATTTATTTATCTTTGTTCCTTTAAAAAGGTTAAAGGTTTTTTTTTTTTTTTTGTTTTTGTTTAAAATAAGTTAATAATAATTTTTTTTTTAATTTCAGAATATAAAAATGGTTTGCAGTAGAGTCAGCGTTTCTGGGTAAACAGTTTTTTAATGCATACCCTTTTTGTGTTCATACACTTAGCATTTTCCCCGTGACCGAGACGGCTAAAGTTAATGACAAATGTCAATAATGAAACTCAAAAATCCACGGGGCTCGGGTTCGGATCCCAGGCAGTCCGTTGGATTTTCATCATTGGATTTAAATCATTTGGATACCAAATTAAAGTCTATATGGCCTAATATGCCGAAAAGACTAAAAAAAAAAAGAAAAAAGTTTTAAGAGAAGACGACCTGTGACTCAGGGCTAGTGTGTTAGCTTCTGGTACCAAAGCTCAAGGGTTGCATCCCGTCTCATGCGACAAAAATATATTTCAATTGGATTGGCCACCAATAGGAATTACAGAAAAATTATTTTCGTCCCGGAATTAATCCTTATATTCTCATTTTGCCCTTGAACTCTTTTGAAGCACATTTTACTCTTGTATTGTACTTCATAGTAAAGATATGAGAAATGTTTGCCATGGTAACAAAATATAAAGATTTTCCCATGTTTCCTGGTATAAATTTTATATCTTGAATTCTCATATATCGGCGGAAACTAAATATATGTCGAAACAAAAAAATCTGGTGTGATAAGCACGGAACACAACTCTCAATTACCGAAGCGTGCGACCAGTCACACCAGATTTTTAACATTTATATACTATATACATGTATATAGATAAAAGAAAGTAAAAAACTCTAAATTTATGAGTTTAATTATTTTTAAAGATGATTTTTTTATTACATTTACAAAAATAAATAACAAAGTTGATATTTAATGGATTTATTATAGAGATATAGATAAAATTGAAGGTAATAAAGGGTGAATGTTACTTGTGTTTGTCTCATAAGCGTACCAAAAAAAAAAAAAAAAGAAAAATGGGAAAAACGTGGGGTGATTTAAAAGTTATTATATCAATAAATTTAAAAAAAAAAACGACAAATGAAACCAAAGAGTGTGTGCGCGCTCTGCTTTATCAAATTTCTTTCAAATTGTTCCAACTTGAATGCATAAAAAATTTAATTTGGATGGTTCCAGAAACTATTGGTATGGCCTTCGAAAAGACAAGGAGACATTTTTCTGGGTTTTGGATCGGTTATGATATTTGCTGCATTTTCAAGGGGCCTTGTTATCCCCTTTACTTTATGCTCTTTACACTGCAGATATGCCAAATCTTCATCATTCCAGTATCGCTCAATTTGCTGACGACACTGCTCTGTTTTTATTCCCACTGGAATATTAGAACTGTAGTTAAGAGAATTCGGGATGACCTGGCTTGTGTCAAAGAGGGTTTTTTCATCAATGGCGTTTATCAATAAATAACAGCAAAACCGAAGCTATCTTATTTAGCAGAAGGCGGAAGCATCTCACTCACAGGGTATTTTTTGACAACATGTATTTAAATTGGGTCCCGTCTGTTAGATACCTTGATGTTCAGTTGGATATGCGCCTGAACTGGAAAAATCATATCAAATGTCTTGCTTCTAAGGGGGGAGGGTGGCAGTTAGAGTGTTATGGCCGTTATTAAAGCCTTCTAGCTCATTGATGTTGGATAATAAGTTACAACTTTATAAGACGATGGTTCGGTCTTGTCTCACTTATGGCAGTCCGTTATGGTTTGCATGTTCTGCCAAATCTAACAAGCTCTTAATTGAAAGAGTTGAAAACAGAACTTTAAGAACTATTGCTAATCCTCCACCCAGGACAAGTAACGCGCTAATTCAAATTGGCCTTGACGTCGAGCCTTTAAGTAGTGTGTGTGAGGCTGCTGCCATTAAATTTTTTGCAAATTTGGAAGCTCACCTAATTTATTGGTCCGTGGTGTTAGGAGAGAAAGGTTCGGAGTAAGGCCTGCTGCTTCCTAACATTTACTTTTTAATTTTTTACTTATTTATTTATTTATTTTTAATAAAATTTACGACCTTGGGCTTTTTGAAAATTTTTCCCCACGACAGAAGATGGAAATTCTATGATCTGGATAACTCTCATATTGGACACAGGATAGAGGGCGTGAAAGCTCGAAGCCTTGTTTTTTATACGTTTTTACAATTGTATTGCCTTGTGCATGTTTTCTATTGTATAACCTTTTGTACAATAAAAATCTATCTTATCTTATCTTATTAAATAAGATTTGGTGGCTGTGAATGTAATAGATTTTGATAGGGCAGGTTCAGCCAAATAAAAAGCCTTTATATGCTTCTCGACTCCGGAGACGTTTCGAAATATTTTTAATGTCTCATCATCAGTCCGTATCGAAAATTAGCATAAAGGTAGTCATGCTAATTTTCGATGCGGACTCATGATGGAGACATTAAAAATATTTCGAAACGTCTCCGGAGTCGAGGGAAGCATATAAAAGCTTTTTATTTGGCTGAACCTACCCTATCAAAATCTAGATATTTATATTTTTTGCCCGCAGAGGGCGCACTTATGTCACTCCCCGGGGGTTGGGCAACTGTTTTAAATATTTTTTTTTGGATCACAACATCCCCCTTTGATCAAACTCTGGATCGTTCACACGTGGAGGAGTTTTATCACACCCGAGAAATTTAATCGCACTTCACTATATTCATATTTAACACAACTTCTTAAAATTATTTCACTATACATGACAAGATTAATACATTTACAATTTCAAATTATATTGCGTTTTCTTAACTTAGTTTTGGAATACATTTCTTTCTTACAATTTTTTAAAACATTCATTATTATTTGTTGTACACGTTTTCCTTAAAATTATTATTTTTATAGAAGTTACATTTTTTTTTTTTTTATCACCTTTATCAATTACTCTTCATCTTACACTTTTACATAAAATATATATAAGTTTTCACACTCAAGAAATATATTTTGAAAAATGTAGGTATCTTTTTAAATTTCTACAATGTGTAGTAAACTTCTACATATATATAAAATAAAAAAAATATATATAAAAACAAAAAAAAAAAATGAGTAAAAAGTGGTGATTTCGGGTAAGGGGGTTCCATTGAGGAGGAAAATGGAAACAAAAAATCTAATTTTGCCCCCCCCCCAACCAAAAAAAATATCTTGCCTAGGGCGGCAGAATGGCTTGCGCCGGCCCTAGCGAGGACTGTTCCTTTTTAACTGACAATAACCTTTCTACAAATATGTGAGATGCTTGAAGTATCTCAATTACGGCCTACGAGGCCCCCGGAGGATGGCTGGTCCCATGGTACCCCCAACCAAATTCCCTAGATACGCCCATGCATCTAGGCAGCTGTGATTTCAGTTATAACGTGCTTGAATAAGTAATTACGGTGTTCTAAAAAAAAAAAAAAATAATCATAGCAGAATTATTAAACTGTGTTTTTTGTAACAATTCTGATGTAATATTTTGGCGTTTCCGGAAACTTTCACAGTTGTTATCATTAGTAAAAGAATTAAAAAAAGAATGTAAAAGAATTAGATTTTCGGTTTAACCGTGGTTTAATTGTAAAAATTACAACGTTTCGGCCACTCATTCTGTGGTTATAATATTATTATTAACTTGATGAACAAGATTCAGGGAGAATTTGTGTATTTCGGAGAATGATGTTAATCCTAAATTGCATAAAATTAATCATATTCAATTACTTTTTAATGTTGACGGTTCACCCTTGAATAAATCTAGTTTCATTCAATTTTGGCTTATTTTGTGCAGTCTTTTACCAACCAGATATTTAGAAATCTTTCCCAATAGCTGTTTATTGTGGGAAACAAAAACCAAATAATGTTAATTATTATTTAAGAAAATTTATTGAAGATATAAATAACCTTATACAATTTGGTGTGTGAATAGATGATATATTATTTAATGTATCAATAAAAGCATTTATCTGCGACAGACCTGCTCGAGCATTTGTCAAATGTATTCAAGGGCAGGGGGTTATTGGGCCTGCGAACGCTGTGGAGTTAAAGGTGAGAGAATAGACAGACGAACAGTTTATCCAATAAACAAAAACACAATGCAAATAAGAACAAAAAATTCATTTAGAGATCAAAAGTAACCCTTAACATCATACTGGTGTATCACCTTTGCTGATGGAATAATTCTGGAGTTGATATGAGTTTTTTTCAAAGGATATCACAGGATGTCGACGGCTAACTCGAAGATTGAGGTGAGTGTAATGTTAATAAAAATTTTTTTATTTTAGATTCAATGCATTTAGTTTACTTAGGTATTGTTGCTACAATACTTGATTATTGGCTCACTGATAATATAAAATTTGTTGAATTGAGTAAAAATAAGAAAGATATATTATCGAATTTATTACTTCAAATAAAACAAGTTCCTCAGGATTTCCAAAGAACAACTTGAGATCACTTGATGATGTTTCAAAATTTAAAGTCACTTAATTTCAATTTATATTATTGTATGCTGGTCTAGTTATTTTTAAAAAAATAGTGTCTACAGATGTTTATAGAAATTGTTTACTATTACATGTAGGAATTAGAATATTAACCCCAAGAGACCTCGATATTTGAAAGGTAAAGAAAGCAAAGAATTGTTTAAAAATTTTTTTTTTTTTCGTTGAAACATCAGAAATTTTATATGGTAAGGCGTGTCTTGTTTTAAATATGCATAATCTTAGTCATCTTCCCGACGATGTTAGATATAAGAAAAAAGCTAAGCCTTCTCTATAGACTCCTTGAAAACTCGAGGGGTCTCGAGTCTTTCTTCGTGAAGGAAGCAATTGGAAGAAATATTTTTAGGGATTTTTAATGATAAATTGGAAACATGACATGAAGTTAGCAATATGCAGGAACTAACACTTACCCCAACCTAATGTTTTTGTTTTC
>JAKCPI010023334.1:0-12998 GCA_023213315.1 Euborellia annulipes | reverse complement strand
AGTTATGAGATATTTCAATTTTAAACTTTGGGAACAAAAAACACCTATAGTAAGTTTGTTTACTAATGTCAGAACACTCTAATGGCATTATCAGGCTAAAAAACAAATTGTACAACTAGCACCTTTGGACAAAAAGAAAATTACCACAGGCCCACAGATATCATTCCAAAAACTACTTAAATGAATTTTAGAGACTTCAAAACATTTAGTTTAACATTTTTTTTTTTACAATTATCTGCACTAAGTTTACCTACCCACACTATGATTTGGTAGGCAGGAAGTTAAAAATCATACCTTATAGGTTTATTAAATTTAAACAATAAATAAATAAATAAAATGATAAAATAAACAGAATTATATTCTCATTGAAATTCAAAACTAATTATCTAGAGATGATGCCAACAATTTGCTGTTAGTTAGATATAAGCTAAATTAGTTTCTAAGCTCTTTATCTGTAATGAAAGCCTCACCTCATCTCTTGTTGAATTAAATTTCAAATTTAATCAGACTCATCACTTTTATCTTTAATATATTTCATATTTGATATTTTTTTTTTAACCTTATTTTGAGAAATCAATATGAATACCGATTATAATCAGAAAATAGGATTTAAAAGGTTGACAAATAAAAAATATCTGATGTGTGCAGCACAGACTTCCTTGTAATAATGGTTAAATAAATTTCAAAAAATTCCGGGAGTGTGTTCAAAATAAAACAAGAAGAAAAAGAGCTAGGAGGCTTTATATTCAAGTTAGTCCCCATCATGGGATGTGGCACGAAGCTTTTGAACAAAATCGGCCAAAAAGTACTAGTACTCTACTGATGTACTTTTTCAGTCATTTTTTCGATTTTCTCAAAATTCATTATATCGAATAAATCAATTATTTTTTTTAGATTAAAATATATATTTTGATTGTTTGAAGCACACTTTACTCTTGTACTTCATAGGAAAGATAGAAGAAAGGGTTGCCATGGTAACAAAATATAAATATTTTCCCATGGCCCTCGGGGCATGGCGTAGAGGTTAGCGTGCTAACCTCATATACCAAACGTCGCGGGTTCGGACCCCAGGCAGTCCGATGATTTTATATAAGCCAATTGGATACCAAATGGCTTAAATAAGAATGCCTGGACCCCATATATGTATATTAAAATCAATAACGGTTATCGTAAAAAGTCTTATATGGCCTGAGCTGCTGAAAAAACTGTGTGAATGTGTGTGTGAGTGTGAGTGTGAATGAGAAAAAAGTGTGAGTGTTTAAAAAAAAAATAAAATAAAAAATTTGACATCTTGAATTCTAATATATCGGCGAAACTAAATATATAATATATCTCGACACAAAAAAATCTTATGAGAGAAGCACAGAACACAAGTTGTGTGCTGTGCGGCCAGTCACACCATATTTTTCCGTTAACATACATTCGTATTTAATGTAGAGCAGCAGCCACCTGTTTGGACCCAGATGGAGAGAAAGAGAGGAGGATATTTATCGACCCCGTTACATCCATCCCCTTCTCTCTCTCTTTAGTTACTCTTCATCCATAACCCTCATTCCTACCTTTCAAAAATGGTCCATTAAAAATTTCTCCCTCTTTTACTTAAACTGATTGCGTCACGGAAGTTAAGAATCGATGATACTCTGACGTAATATTCTTAAATGATATGAAAATTAAAATTATTCTTTTTGAGTGTTACAACCTCTCTGTATTGTAAAGTGATCTTTAATAAGCCAAGCAGCCCGCATTTCATATCTCAAGTTTACAATAAAGTGATTCGTATCAGCGCATAAGCGGGAGTGGTTGAATCCTTTAAGGAAGCGTTTTTTTTTTTTTTTTTTTTTTTTTTTTTTATAGAAACTATTCAGTAGAAACAGAATTATATGAATTCAATAGATTTATTTCATGATATGGATTTAAACTTCACAATCCTCTACCAGTATATAACACGATAAAGATGGATCGAGTTATTTACGAATGAAAGAGAAAAGGAGTTGTTTGACAGAAGTACCACTTGAAGACTACAGAGAAATGGAAACAAAAAAGAATAAATTTTCAGTTGCCTGATGACCAAACACACATCTCATTAACAATCAAGCAGCCCCTCTTTCTCACTCAACTTGAATTCGTTTCCATTCTTCTCTCTCTCTTTATTCATTATCTGATAATAAAATTTAATTTACTTGAGAGTAATCTACACATAATTAATTCTATTTTAAATGAAACATTGGCAAAAAGTAATTTGAATTAAAATTAACTATGTGTTTATTTAACTTAAACTAACACACAAGTTCTTGTTTTCTGAGTTAAAAAAAAGTTTATTCATTAGAAAAAATTAGATGCTAAAACAAGTAGATGTGTGAGAGTACAAATGATTGTGCTACCAGTCACACCAGATTTTTTGGATGGTGTCCATAAAATCTTTTTTGTGTACTGGACAAATATAAATAATTAAATTTGGCTAAGAAATGAATTTGGCAAATATTTACTGGTCGTTTGGCCAGCAACAACAACAACAACATTTGTTTTGTTTTGTTTTTTTATTTATTTTGATGTAATATAATAAAATAGTTATATGCTTCACTTTATTTATTTATTTATTTATTTATTTTTTTTTTTGATTTTGCATACATAAAATGTTAGAAAGGTGAAATTTTGAGTTGACAGACAGACAAGCAAAAATAACAGACACTCACGGTCTGGCAGCTTGGCCTCGTTATTTATTACATGCATAAATAAACATTCCATTTTATCTCTTAAATTGGGGTCTTTGAAATTTTTAATTATTTCTATTACTTTCTCTACCTATGTATATATGTAATATATATATAAGTATACTGTATAGTGAAAGTATTGGATTTATGTTAAAAATTGCACATTCAAGCCGGTAAGTTATGTTATTACAAAATCCTTGAATGCCATCATAATTTAATTCATTTAATTTATATAGTAAACTATAATGCCTGTAGAAGGACGTGGCAGAGGAAGGCCAAAAAAGGTTAGAGGAAGACCAAGGCTGACTGATGAACAACAAGCGGCATCAGGTCCTATAAAACCAACCGAAGACTTATATAAGTTTGAGCGCCAAAATAATAAACTTCTATCGCCATCTTTATAAGCAACAATCTGAGCATCAATTAACGACGATATTCCACAATGACCAATCATTGCATAAACACTATTCTTCATACATAAATGACCCCACTTATCTCAACGCTGATACGTATTATTCTACTAGCCGAGACATGTGTATAAAAAAAGAAGATTGTGAAACGATACCAAACCATAAAATCGTCGCGAGAGTTGACTGCGTATCAAATAGGACTGCAATTGGATCCCGTTGCAATGTGAAAATCGCCATGCTTTCAGAAGATGCACCAGTTTACAACCGCTTCCTTTCAGAAAGTGGATCAACGAGCATTTCTGGATTCACAGTCAACTCTACCAATTATATTTCAGTTTACGTAGTCCAAACTGTCTCATTCCTCTTCTTTTGGAACGACTTGATGACGTGTTCGCTAAGGGCGAAATTGGGTTGTCGGTGGTGATCTCAACGTTGATTTCTTAAATCTAACAATAAGATCACGATCAGAAGTTTATGAGTACTTTATATCAAAAGATCTCATTTTAAGAAGTCCGTTTGAAAATTATCTACCCTATATTTAAGTATCGTGATATAGTGTACTCCTCCTCGTCCTCCTTCTCCTCGAGGAAGTACAAGAAGAAGTGAGAAAGCGGAGGTCGGAGGACAAAACAGTGAATGCGGAAGGAATAAAACTACTAGAATACTGTAAAGACAATAAGCTGAGAGTTAAGAACGGGTGCTTTCTTTCATGGAAGACTGCCCTAGGAGATGGGTGGATGAGTGGATCGGGAGCGAGAGCAGGAGAAAAATTTTAATATTAGACCTATATATAGATATTCAATTTATAAATATACGAGATATGTGAGCTATTGGGACTTCTTAGCCCTGACTTAAATTAATACATTCTATTTTATTCTACGCCACTGGCTGGGGGCTTGCTATAGTAAAGCAGTTGAATCTATTTTCACAAACTTAGAGGATTTATTTGGGACATTGAACAACAAAGTAGATGGAGAAACTTCAAATATTAACCTTAAACCGCTAGCGGAAGCAAATGGAATTTTAAACTATATGAACAGTTTATTTTTTTGCATTGTTTTTGGAAGGATATATTATCAAAATTGTATACTTTATCAAATTATTTACAAAATATGGAAATAAATTTAAGTACTGCAGAATCCTTGATAAAATCTACAATAAAATGATATTACAATAAAAATGTTAAAAATAATGAATATTTCATAAAATTTGAAATTGTTTCAAAAATGGCGGAAGTTACATGTAGGCTACATGAAAAATTTTGAGCAAAAAAAAAAACGATGAAGAAAATCTTCTAATAAGTTCCCAAGAAGAATTTAAACAAGATGCATTTTATTTTAATCTTGATATTTTCATACAAACAATGGGTGAGAGTTTTTTGAATCTTTCAAGTAAATTTCAGTATCTTGATGCGAAATAAATTGAAAATAATGGGGAGGATATAAAATGCAGCTATTTTTTATAAGAATAGCATGGATAGGCAAGTAATTAATGAATATAAGTCATTTTGTTCTTTATTTGAACAATTGAAAAAAGATGAATTAATTTAATAAAAGTGTGATGAATCTAGCGGGCCGGAATATTATTCAAGGCGGCTACGGTATGGCTACGCCTTCACAAGTCTTCATGGATTTATTTAGATTTAGGGAGCTGGAGCTACCATGGCCATTCGCATAGAAGAGATAATAAAAAAGAGAATGTTTAGACAAAAAATAAAACTAAAAACTTAATCTTTTGATCTCTTGTTAATGAGTACAAACAGATTTGCTTGGCACACCCACACCTTTTTGTTCTCATGACAAAATAAATTAATAGTTAAACTTTTTATATTTCTCCTCTAGCTTTGAATTAATTATTTATTAATTCAAAACTTGATCAAATCATCAACATGACCAAGTATTTAATAATTCATTAGTATGGTGGTTTTGTTTGGGGTGTGCATAAACACCTCTAGTTTATAATTAAAGTAGCTCAAAGGGCATAGAGAGATAGATAGATCGGGGTTAGAAATCCTCTTTTCCTTCAAAGTTAAATAAAATTAAAGAATTGTTAGACTGGCTCTTCGGGGCCACCTATTCGCTTGTATTTGACAGGGAAAACGAGAGCTTTAGGGTAACAAGGTTGACCTTGAAGCACACGAATCCCACTCATCGGCAAAAGATGAAAGTCAAATTAGCAACTCAAGTCTGAAGACAGAGTCAGTACGATGTATACTCTGACGAAAACAAAAGTAATGAACGTACTGGGGACGGAACATTTTTTGAAATTTATGAATGATCTTTTGATTCATTGAATTCAAGTGCACATTCCCTAAAACCATTTGGTGGCAGCCTAAGTCCTCATCGTGCTTTCTTTCATGGGAGACTGCGCTAGAAATTACCAGACCGCTAGTAGGGGTAGGGTGGATGAATTCGGGAGCGAGAGCAGGAGAAAAATTTTAATATTATATATAGGTATTCAATTTATAAATATATAGTCAAATATTATATAATTTGTTATAAAAATATGTGAGCTATTGGGGCTTCTTAGCCCGGACTTAAAACATTATTCTATTTTATTCTACGCCACTGGCTGGGGGCTTGCTATAGTAAAGCAGTTGAATCTATTTTCACAAACTTAGAGGCTTTATTTGGGACATTAAACAACAAAGTAGATGGAGAAACTTCAAATATTAACCTTAAACCGCTAGCGGAAGCAAATGGAATTTTAAACTATATGAACAGTTTATTTTTTTGCCTTGTTTTTGGAAGGATATATTATCAAAATTGTATACTTTATCAAATTATTTACAAAATATGGAAATAAATTTAAGTACTGCAGAATCCTTGATAAAATCTACAATAAATGATATTAAAAATGTTAAAAATAATGGATATTTCATAAAATTTGAAATTGTTTCAAAAAGGAAGTTTCATGTAGGCTACATGAAAAATTTTGAGCAAAAAAAAAAGATGAAGAAAATCTTCTAAGTTCCCAAGAAGAATTTAAACAAGATGCATTTTATTTTAATCTTGATATTTTCATACAAACAATGGGTGAGATTTTTTGAATCTTTAAAGTAAATTTCAGTATCTTGATGCGAAATCAATTGAAAATAATGGGGAGGATATAAAATGCAGCTATTTTTTATAAGAATAGCATGGATAGGCAAGTAATTAATGAATATAAGTCATTTTGTTCTTTATTTGAACAATTGAAAAAAGATGAATTAATTTAATAAAAGTGTGATGAATCTAGCGGGCCGGAATATTATTCAAGGCAACTACAGTTTGGCTACGCCTTCGCAAGTCTTCATGGATTTATTTAGATTTAGGGAGCTGGAGCTACCATGGCCATTCGCGTAGAAGAGATAATAAAAAAAGAGAATGTTTAGACAAAAAATAAAACTAAAAACTTAATCTTTTGATCTCTTGTTAATGAGTACAAACAGATTTGCTTGGCACACCCACACCTTTTTGTTCTCATGACAAAATAAATTAATAGATATTAAACTTTTTATATTTCTCCTCTAGCTTTGAATTAATTATTTATTAATTCGAAAACTTGATCAAATCATCAACATGACCAAGTATTTAATAATTCATTAGTATGGTGGTTTTGTTTGGGGTGTGCATAAACACCTCTAGTTTATAATTAAAGTAGCTCAAAGGGCATAGAGAGATAGATAGATCGGGGTTAGAAATCCTCTTTTCCTTCAAAGTTAAATAAAATTAAAGAATTGTTAGACAGGCTCTTCGGGGCCACCTATTCGCTTGTATTTGACAGGGAAAACGAGAGCTTTAGGGTAACAAGGTTGACCTTGAAGCACACGAATCCCACTCATCGGCAAAAGTTGAAAGTCAAATTGGCAACTCAAGTCTGAAGACAGAGTCAGTATGCTGTATACTCTGGCGAGAACAAAAGTAATGAACGTACTGGGGACGGAACATTTTTTGAAATTTATGAATGATCTTTTGATTCATTGAATTCAAGTGCACATTCCCTAAAACCATTTGGTAAACCGCTCTCAAAAAAAAAACAAAAAAAAAAAAAAAAAAAAAACACTAAGTTTTGGGATCAAGCTGTGAGTTATTTAAATAGTTTTTTTGATAATATAAAAAAGACATCAGTAACACCTTCACCGTCCATTCGCCTCCTAATTATTACAATCAGAATAACTAGGGAATTCTTTACAGAATCATGATTTTAGATATCTTGCTACAAGATCTCTAAACCAGAGAATTTTTTAGCTGTGTGCGTGGTCTGTGCGGAGCAAATACTCGTTCAATGCCTTCTCAATTCTCCGATGCGTACAAAACAGCTGTTGTTACGAATGCTGTTAAAAGTACGCTCGATTCGAATTGTGAAGATGATGGGGAGGAATTGCTTGCTTCTTTCGTATAAAATTCTCTTAGATATTTCTAAAAAACCTGAGTCATCAAAAAGAGATTCTAATTTCACAGCTCCTTCTTTACACTCAACAGTTTTATCACATATTTTTGATTTCAGCCTTAAATTTATGGCATCCTACGTCGCAGGTTTTTTGCTACGCAGTGTCGATTTTGAGCAATGCAATATTTGCATAAATTTTTTTTTGGTAAAGACAAAAACGAACCAATAAATGAATACAAAGTTGAAGGACTACTCAGGAAGCGGCTTGACATATGCAAGCAGCTTGTTTGCAAATATTGTTAAAGAGAAGGGAAGATATAAAGCCTACGGTTAAATATCGATTTTAAAGGTCTCCTTCAAACAATATATTCTAACAATTATTGATGAATATTCTAGATTTCCATTTGCTTTCGCCTGTTCGGACATCTTCTTCTTTGTAATTCGGAATTTAAAACAACTCTTATCTATATTTGGAATGCCATCATATATACACTCAGATAGAGGGACATCTTTTATGGCAACTGAAAATCGTTGCGATAGAGTTTGGAAACCACCGAGTTAACAGATAAAGATAAGTGCAAAACAAAATGTGAATTTGTAAAATTTCTTATTTTATTAATTATAATTACTGATTTAAGAGGATTATTATTGATTTTTGTTCCTTTAAAAAGGTTAAAGGTTTTTTTTTTTTTTTTTTGTTTTTGTTTAAAATAAGTTAATAATAATTTTTTTTTTAATTTCAGAATATAAAAATGGTTTGCAGTAGAGTCAGCGTTTCTGGGTAAACAGTTTTTTAATGCATACCCTTTTTGTGTTCATACACTTAGCATTTTCCCCGTGACCGAGACGGCTAAAGTTAATGACAAATGTCAATAATGAAACTCAAAAATCCACGGGGCTCGGGTTCGGATCCCAGGCAGTCCGTTGGATTTTCATCATTGGATTTAAATCATTTGGATACCAAATTAAAGTCTATATGGCCTAATATGCCGAAAAGACTAAAAAAAAAAAAAAAGAAAAAAGTTTTAAGAGAAGACGACCTGTGACTCAGGGCTAGTGTGTTAGCTTCTGGCACCAAAGCTCAAGGGTTGCATCCGGTCTCATGCGACAAAAATATATTTCAATTGGATTGGCCACCAATAGGAATTACAGAAAAATTATTTTCGTCCCGGAATTAATCCTTATATTCTCATTTTGCCCTTGAACTCTTTTGAAGCCCATTTTACTCTTGTATTGTACTTCATAGTAAAGATATGAGAAATGGTTGCCATGGTAACAAAATATAAAGATTTTCCCATGTTTCCTGGTATAAATTTTATATCTTGAATTCTGATATATCGGCGGAAACTAAATATATGTCGAAACAAAAAAATCTGGTGTGATAAGCACGGAACACAACTCTCAATTACCGAAGCGTGCGACCAGTCACACCAGATTTTTAACATTTATATACTATATACATGTATATAGATAAAAAGAAAGTAAAAAACTCTAAATTTATGAGTTTAATTATTTTTAAAGATGATTTTTTTATTACATTTACAAAAAATAAATAACAAAGTTGATATTTAATGGATTTATTATAGAGATATAGATAAAATTGAAGGTAATAAAGGGTGAATGTTACTTGTGTTTGTCTCATAAGCGTACCAAAAAAAAAAAAAAAAAAAAAAGAAAAATGGGAAAAACGTGGGGTGATTTAAAAGTTATTATATCAATAAATTAAAAAAAAAAAACGACAAATGAAACCAAAGAGTGTGTGCGCGCTCTGCTTTATCAAATTTCTTTCAAATTGTTCCAACTTGAATGCATAAAAAATTTAATTTGGATGGTTCCAGAAACTATTGGTATGGCCTTCGAAAAGACAAGGAGACATTTTTCTGGGTTTTGGATCGGTTATGATATTTGCTGCATTTTCAAGGGGCCTTGTTATCCCCTTTACTTTATGCTCTTTACACTGCAGATATGCCAAATCTTCATCATTCCAGTATCGCTCAATTTGCTGACGACACTGCTCTGTTTTATTCCCACTGGAATATTAGAACTGTAGTTAAGAGAATTCGGGATGACCTGGCTTGTGTCAAAGAGTTTTTTCATCAATGGCGTTTATCAATAAATAACAGCAAAACGGAAGCTATCTTATTTAGCAGAAGGCGGAAGCATCTCACTCACAGGGTATTTTTTGACAACATGTATTTAAATTGGGTCCCTTCTGTTAGATACCTTGGTGTTCAGTTGGATATGCGCCTGAACTGGAAAAATCATATCAAATGTCTTGCTTCTAAGGGGAGGGTGGCAGTTAGAGTGTTATGGCCGTTATTAAAGCCTTCTAGCTCATTGTTGTTGGATAATAAGTTACAACTTTATAAGACGATGGTTCGGTCTTGTCTCACTTATGGCAGTCCGTTATGGTTTGCATGTTCTGCCAAATCTAACAAGCTCTTAATTGAAAGAGTTGAAAACAGAACTTTAAGAACTATTGCTAATCCTCCACCCAGGACAAGACGCGCTAATTCAAATTGGCCTTGACGTCGAGCCTTTAAGTAGTGTGTGTGTGAGGCTGCTGCCATTAAATTTTTTGCAAATTTGGAAGCTCACCCTAATTTATTGGTCCGTGGTGTTAGGAGAGAAAGGTTCGGAGTAAGGCCTGCTGCTTCCTAACATTTACTTTTTAATTTTTTACTTATTTATTTATTTATTTTTTAATAAAATTTACGACCTTGGGGTTTTTTTTGAAAATTTTTCCCCACGACAGAAGATGGAAATTCTATGATCTGGATAACTCTCATATTGGACACAGGATAGAGGGCGTGAAAGCTCGAAGCCTTGTTTTTTATACGTTTTTACAATTGTATTGCCTTGTGCATGTTTTCTATTGTATAACCTTTTGTACAATAAAAATCTATCTTATCTTATCTTATCTTATTAAATAAGATTTGATGGCTGTGAATGTAATAGATTTTGATAGGGCAGGTTCAGCCAAATAAAAAGCCTTTATATGCTTCTCGACTCCGGAGACGTTTCGAGATATTTTTAATGTCTCATCATCAGTCCGTATCGAAAATTAGCATAAAGGTAGTCATGCTAATTTTCGATACGGACTGATGATGAGACATTAAAAATATTTCGAAACGTCTCCGGAGTCGAGAAGCATATAAAGGCTTTTTATTTGGCTGAACCTGCCCTATCAAAATCTAGATATTTATATTTCTTGCCCGCAGAGGGCGCACTTATGTCACTCCCCGGGGGTTGGGCGACTGTTTTAAATATTTTTTTTTTGGATCACAACATCCCCCCTTGATCAAACTCTGGATCGTTCACACGTGGAGGAGTTTTATCACACCCCGAGAAATTTAATCGCACTTCACTATATTCATATTTAACACAACTACTTAAAATTATTTCACTATACATGACAAGATTAATACATTTACAATTTCAAATTATATTGCGTTTTCTTAACTTAGTTTTGGAATACATTTCTTTCTTACAATTTTTTAAAAACATTCATTATTATTTGTTGTACACGTTTTCCTTAAAATTATTATTTTTATAGAAGTTACATTTTTTTTTTTTTAATCACCTTTATCAATTACTCTTCATCTTACACTTTTACATAAAATATATATAAGTTTTCACACTCAAGAAATATATTTTGAAAAATGTAGGTATCTTTTTAAATTTCTACAATGTGTAGTAAACTTCTACATATATATAAAATAAAAAAAATATATATAAAAACAAAAAAAAAAAAAAATGAGTAAAAAGTGGTGATTTCGGGTAAGGGGTTCAATTGAGGAGGAAAATGGAAACAAAAAATCTAATTTTGCCCCCCCCCCCCCAAAAAAATATCTTGCCTAGGGCGGCAGAATAGCTTGCGCCGGCCCTGCGAGGACTGTTCCTTTTTAACTGACAATAACCTTTCTACAAATATGTGTGAGATGCTTGAAGTATCTCAATTACGGCCTACGAGGCCCCCCGGAGGATGGCTGGTCCCATGGTACCCCCCAACCAAATTCCCTAGATACGCCCATGCATCTAGGCAGCTGTGATTTCAGTTATAACGTGCTTGAATAAGTATTTACAGTGTTCTAAAAAAAAAAATATCATAGCAGAATTATTAAACTGTGTTTTTTGTAACAATTCTGATGTAATATTTTGGAGTTTAGGCTTTCACAGTTGTTATCATTAGTAAAAGAATTAGATTTTCGGTTTAACTGTGGTTTATTTGTAAAGAATTACAACGTTTCGGCTACTCAATCTGTGGCCTTCTTCAGGTACAATTCAGCTAAGATTACAAAGGTTGTTACATCTGTGACAATCTCAATTGAACTGATTTATAATATTATTATTAACTTGATGAACAAGATTCGGGAGAATTTGTGTATTTCGGAGAATGTGTTAATCCTAAATTGCATAAAATTAATCATATTCAATTACTTTTTAATGTTGACGGTTTACCCTTGAATAAATCTACTTTCATTCAATTTTGGCCTATTTTGTGCAGTCTTTTACCAACCAGATATTTAGAAATCTTTCCCAATAGCTGTTTATTGTGGGAAACAAAAAAACCAAATAATGTTAATTATTACCCAAGAAAATTGGGTATTGAAGAATATAAATAACCTTATACAATTTGATGTGTGAATAGATGATATTATTTAATGTATCAATAAAAGCATTTATCTGCGACAGACCTGCTCCGAGCATTTGTCAAATGTATTCAAGGGCAGGGGGTTATTGGGCCTGCGAACGCTGTGGAGTTAAAGGTGAGAGAATAGACAGACGAACAGTTTATCCAATAAACAAAAACACAATGCGAAATATAAGAACAAATAATTCATTTAGAGATCAAAGGTCACCCTTAACATCATACTGGTGTATCACCCTTGCTGATGAATAATTCTGGAGTTGATATGAGTTTTTCCAAAGGATATCACAGGATGTCGACGGCCCCAACTCGAAGATTTGAGATGAGTGTAATGTTAATAAAAAATTTTTTTTATTTTAGATTCACTGCATTTTTAGTTTACTTAGGAATTGTTGCTAAAATACTTGATTATTGGCTCACTGGATAATATAAAAAATTTGTTGAATTGAGTAAAAGTAAGAAAGATATATTATCGACTTTATTACTTCAAATAAAACAACAAGTTCACTCTTCAGGATTTTCAAAAGAACAACGAGATCACTTGATGATGTTTCAAAAATTTAAAGTCACTTAATTTCAATTTATATTATTGTATGCTGGTCCAGTTATTTTTAAAAAAATAGTGTCTACAGATGTTTATAGGAAATTGTTTACTATTACATGTAGGAATTAGAATATTAACCTCAAGAGACCTCGATATTTGAAAGGTAAAGAGTATAGCAAGAAAATTGTTTAAAAATTTTCGTTGAAACATCAGAAATTTTATATGGTAAGGCGTGTCTTGTTTTTTAAATATGCATAATCTTAGTCATCTTCCCGACGATGTTAGATATAAGAAAAAAGCAAGCCTTCTCT
>JAKCPI010023332.1:0-95479 GCA_023213315.1 Euborellia annulipes | reverse complement strand
AATTATGAACAAAAACGTTCATTTGAACAAAGTTAATTTTTTCCGACCAGTGAGTGTACTTGTGTTTTTTCTTTTTGTTGCCCTGTGTAATATAGGCTATCCAACTACCAGATATATAAGATTTTGGCTTACTCCCTGGATAATCCCGGGGGGGGGGAATGTCCTCTGCTCCCCCCATGTCCCCCCACGTCCGACGCCTATGACCTATTCAGATTTTCAGCTTAACTGTGATTGGTTAATATATTATGCAATTCTTTTGCACTCAACATATGCTTTGAAGTGCATTTTTGCATCAGATAGCTCTACATATGAATTTTTATCTCCTAATCCCAATGTGGTCCCAAAATGAAATTTTAAGATGTCGTTTATCGTAAAATGAGGAAGCATATATATTTTTTTCATCAATTTTGGAGGTGACATGTTTTGAGATATTCAAGGTCAAAAGTTAAAGTCAATGACCTTAATTATTTTCATTGTTGGAATATGATCATGTTGTACATCATTTTAAAGCTTGTTTCAAGACCTTTCCAAAAATACTTGGTTCATAGTTCTATCTTTATTAGAACAGAAGTTACAGCCGTTTTTGTCTGCAAAGATTTTGAAATTTTCCGAATTTTTTTAAATTTTGGGGGGCCATAACTTTTGTTCTACTTGTGCTACAGTTCTGTAATTTGGCATTTTTCATTCTCTCATCATGTACAATGAACACACCAAATTTCATCAAAATCGGAGATGGTCGGGTTGGGAGCAGTGTTGATTTGAAATGAAATGACTCGGAAGTAAAAATAAATTTAAATTAATGGCAACTTCCTTCTTTAAGCCCTTTAGACCAATAAAGTAGTAATTGCTTACAAACAAATCCATATAATTTTATTATTTTCCTTAGAAAAAACAATTGCTATAAAAATATAGCTAAATGTTGGAATAATTAGAAAAGCTAAGTAAAATAAACTTTACCTACACAACCTTTGATTTTGAACAAAATATATAAATAAAAAAAAATAAGTTTCAAATTTGATATTTAATTTAAGTCGATAAGATTAATCAGTATTAATAATAAATATATAATTATGTAATGATTCTGTCTCGATGAAGGGTAAGACAAATCCCCAAAACTTCGACCGACAACTGCTAATTAAGATTTTTATTTATCTCCTTGGATGCGTCCTGTTTCATTTCATTCATTACCTGCACCCCGATTATTCTACTGAATTGCAAATTCAAAGTACTATATTTTACATTGTATCGCAGGCCATAGAACAAATTTCAATATAATTTTCATAATGAAACAAGTACTACATAATTAATTAGACCTATTATAGATTTCGTCATGATTTATACAAAAGCTTACGCATTTATGTAATTAAAATCATCTCAGAGAAATAAATTATATAGAGGTATATTATATATAATTTGAACATAGGGCAGAGGCGTATGACAATTCAAATTTTAGGGAAATGTAAATAAATATTTGTTAAATTTTATCGGATTGTCCGGGATCTCAGACTCTAAAATTATTAATATTATTTTTTTTTAAGAAATTAATAAAAAAAACTGCACGCAGATTTTTTTGTGTCGAGATACAGTATATTTAGTTTCCCATAGCACCTTAGTTCCAAACTTGACCACTTGCGTTTTCAATTTTAAATGTGGACTGCTTAAATTTTCATCTCATATTTTATACGCAATAGAAATAAATACAAAATTTTATAAGAAATGGAAAATTTTTTTTTAAATATGTAAACAGTTCCAAAGTGTGCTGCCCCCCCCCCCTGTGAATGGAAATTTACATGCAAATCCACATAGGGATTTAACATTGGCTCTATAGAAAAAAGAGCCAAAAAATGTATATGAAAAATCTGATACACTACATCAGTAAAGTGTACTTCAAACAATTTTCACGAAAAATTTTATTGGTATACTTTTTAAAGAGCATCTGCCCTCGGGGCTTGGAGTAGAGGTTAGCGTGCTAACCTCGTATACCAAACGTCGCGGGTTCGGACCCCAGGCAGTCCGATGATTTTATTTAAGCCATTTGGATACCAGATGGCTTAAATAAGAATGCCTGGACCCCAATATAGACAAATTCATAAATTACGGTTATCCTCAAAGTCTTAAATGGCCTAAGTTGCCGAAAAGACTGTGTAAATGTGAGTGTGAATGAGAAAAAAAGTGTGAATGTTTAAAAAAAAAAAAGAAAAAAAGAGCATCTAAAGAATAGTTGATTTTTGAATTTTAATCAAAATCGTTAGAGCCAATCTTGAGAAAATCAAAAAAAGTGATGAAAACATCAGTATGTCTTCACGCCTAACTTAAATATAAATTTTCAACCTAGTAGCTCATTTCCTTCATGCTTAAAAATGTCTACACACACACACAGATGGAATCCACTTTTTAGGACCTCAAAACATGTATTTCCTTCAAAATCTCTAATTGAATTTTTGACATGATCGCAATACTTTCTAGAGTCTTACTGGTTCCAGATGTTATAGTATTGGTTAGCTATTTTCAAAGCAAAGAAAGCCATTTAAGGGATGAAAATAAAATTCTAGATAGAGAAATACTTGATATTAATTATTAAGACAAATTCATTAATTGTTTGATAAATTTGATCCAATAAGAAGATATATGGTAGTATAAAAATGAATAATTTGTTATAAAATAGTTCTACAATGTAACATAACAGGTATACGAAGTCACTCTTTCAATTTATCATATGTTAATTCGAAATCTCAAGCAGTTTGTTGTCTGAATGAATGATCGTGTAGTTGGACAGACGGATTCACATTAATCATATCATGCAAATCACCAACGATTAGCATGATAATCAAATCAAATCCGTTGAATTCGCGAGTAAAGTGTCATTTGCGGCTTATCTGCCAAAGTAGAAAAGTTAATAACAGAGATCAGGGCTCCGTAAATCAGAGCAAGGGGTCAGTATAAATGGTAATCACAATGCAAATTTAGTGAAATTGGCTTTTTTGAGGAAAGTCTTAAAAAGAAAATAAATTCGAAAATTGAAATGAAAATTTATTAGGATGTAATATTCAAAGGGACGGAGGGCTAGGTATTTATTTATTCGTGCGAAACAAAACCACTAATCCAATTCCCCTCATGGTTGCACACATACCACACACAAGGGGAGAAATTTAGGCTCGTACCTCCCCTAAAGAACTTCACAAGTGAAAACTAAAATGCATAATAATTTAGGCTACTATGAATTAATTTATTTCTTAATTTTATTTTCTCTATGTAATTAACTCAAATTCAAATCCACCTCATGGCAAAATCTATTTGAGATGCCTCCTCCTGAGAAAGGAAACAAGAAGCCATCTCAATATTATTCTCATGAAAGTTACTCCTCAGAGTAACCAGAAAGAGTCAGTTCTCACACTAATGACTGAAGAGAGATTGCATTCATGCCAAAAATTTGATGCCGAGATTTTGATGGAAATACAGATTTTGAGGTCCCTGAGTCCAAAAAACTGAGTATCTTATTAATTTAAAGCAAGAAATAAAAGAACTATGAGGTGGAAATTTGATATTTACTCCCCCGAGGCGAGAAAATAAGCTTTCAAATAAAATCAATCAAAGAATACTACGCTAGTACTTTACTGTTGTAATTTTTGAAGTTTATAATTTAATTTAATGAATTTAATAAAAGCGTTGTAAAAAAAAGAAAATTTTAAAAAGTAAATTAATTTTTTATTTAATCCAGTAAAGGGATATTATTAAAGTTTGATGTATGTTTCTAATCAATTAATAGATATCAGTTGATTAATTTGCAGTAATAGACTACAATTTAGGTATGTGTTTAGTTAAATATATACATACCCAGTATACACATCAAAATTATAATGACGATGTTTGCAAGCTTTTACTTCAAAATTATGTATACAATTACTATGATCTAGCTTGTATGCAAAATATAGGCATTCTAATTTTGATGTATATGTGTGTACACCTGGTATTTATATGCATATGCATATAATGTGTATACTACATTATTACCTGCAAATTGACTGAGTTTGGAGAACAAATTTTGATTTCTAATAAATAAGTTTCTATTTCTCTTTTCCTTTCAGTCTATTGAAATTCAAAAATAATTTTGAGAGCCTCGATCTAATATCAATAAAAAAATAATTTCAAAACTCAGGGAAAAGTTAAAAAATAACGGTTGAAGAGATCTCGGATATTTTATAAGATGGTTTGAAATAAAAGTCCAAGAATGCCTTAAAGAATAACGGGTTTATTATTTTATTTTATTTAAATAAATGTGCCAGGACCTCAAATATTTAAATAATGAACATCGTTAAAGTCTAAGGCCTAAGATGCCAAAAAGAAAAAAAAAAATTCATTATAAAAAAAATTGTGTTTGATTTTATAATTAGTCCAAATTGCAGAAATTTTAATTCTCATTGAAATTATGAAGATGCTCCATCTGTATTTTAAGGTAATTTCGAGATCTTTTTCCAAGAGTTTTTTTTGTCTACCCAAGAAATTAAATAAGAAAAAACTCTGGAAAATTTTGAAAGCAGACAGCAAAAATTAAAAATTTATATATTTAACATAAGTTTGAGTATGTTTATTTGTTGGTGGGTCTTGAGTCCCATGGCTCCCGGGAATCGAATCCAGGATCTCCAGTCTTTCCGGGGCATATGTGTGCTTGGACTACCAACAAATAAACATACCTCTTATTTTAAATATAACTATGACCAGTGGCGTCATTTCAACTTTTTCTTAGGGGGGCAAATTTTTTTCTTGGGGGGCAAACATTTTTTTTTTCTTAAAATTTACTTACAAACGGGTACTCAAATTTGGCCAAAACATTTTTAATTTAATTAATTGTTTAATTTTGTACAATTTGTATACTCGTAGATGTATTTTGGAGTATTTTATTTAGAATAATATAAAATTTTATAAAAATCAGAGCCCTTGGGGGGGGGGGCAAATGCCCCCCTGCCCCCCCCCCAAATGACGCCACTGACTATGACTAGTCAAGTGCGAATCGAGTTAATTATTGAATATTAATATCTTATTAAAATATATACCCTGGTAGTCCTCGAAAATTATTTAATTTTTATGATTTTAAAAAAGTATAAATGCTGGATAAAGTTTAAAAGTTATTTTATTAAAATTATTTTGGAGAATTTAAAAAAAAATATAAAATCTATGATTTCGCCATAAATCACACCTTTGTTTTTTTATTTCTCGGTTAGTGTATTTTTATTCCAAATAAAAAAAAATGATATTCGGTTATCAAATAAATTTGATAGAAGATAAAATGTCCGCTTGGGTATAGGAAAATACATTAGTTTAATAAACCCTTCGGAGAGTTAAATTACAACTTGTCGTAATTGATTATTAACAACAACCATTTTCGGGGGAGTCTCGCTTTGCATGTCAGAAATCGAACATCGAATATTGTATATGTATAGTCCTTTGTTTACGTCATTGGATTCAAGCTGAGAAGCAGGTCGTCCTTTATACACATATATAAGGATATACACTCGACAGGTATATGAACATGCGATCTGCCTCGAGCCATAAGAGCGAACATAATCAATTAATATGTTTGTAATGTTGAATGGAAGAGGGTATAAATAGGAATAGTGTTGGTTAGCCTAGAGCATTTAGAATAAGTGACATTCACCATTTGTTACTGAAAATAGGTCTTTGTGGTCCCTGAACAGACCAATATCTAATTATCTTATTAAGTACATTATAAAGAAGCTCTTTGATGTGACTTTCTCTAATTTTCAAGCAGAGGTTTTAATATATTAATATTATCGTTAAGCACATTAAGGTTTATTTGGGAAGAGAAAAATAATAAATTTTTTTCTTTTTGACTGCGGATATTTTAGGGTTACACTCAGGGTTGCCACATATTAAAATGCTCAATGTAGGACAATAGGAAATGGACATATATATATATATATATATATAAAATTTTTTAGGTGATGATGATGCAAATTTATTTATTTATTTTAAGTTATTTGTTTAATGACTACATTCAATGTATGAACTTATATTTTTCATCACTCTTCTCGCATTTTAATAATTTAATGTTGTTTCGAACTTTCTCATAAAATTGTACGCAATTTTCTTTACAATTAACGCTTACAAGCAATTCCGCTTTGATTAACTCTACTGAACACTTATTTCTTTCATCCGGGCGTTTAGAAATCGATTATACAGACTTATAAAAACCAAACTTAATATTTTATTTTCAAAGTAGGACACATTAGGCTTCATTGTAGGACGTAGAACATTCATTGTGATTGTAGGACTGTCCTACCGAAAGAAGGACGCGTGGTAACCCTGGTTACACTATACCAGTATATAATGTTTTATTTATTTATGATCAAAACCTTTGGCAACCGGGGGACGTTCCACTCACTGGTTCCATGGGGCCACCCAAGCAGGAATCATTGGAGATATTTATCTAATGGCAATTTTTGAGGTACAAGGCAAGACAAAGGTCCGCCGCAACGAGACCGAACCAGTTAAAGGGGCCCAGGGGATTCGCCGAAGGCGAACGGCGCGGCTAGTAATTATATAATAATCAAAACTTGGAAATAATTTTAATTTTCAAAGACCAACTTTATAATTAAATGTTAAATAAATAGGAGAGATTTATATTTTGAGATGTAATCATTTATCTTATTTAATTTATTCGTACGGGAAAAAAATTATTTTCAATAAAAAGTATATTATTTTTTAAACACGTTTTGGAATTTTGCCTAACAATAAATTAATGGTGTGAAACATCTGGATATTTAATTTCTACTTTAAGGACTTATATTTTTTCGCATCAAGAAATATTTACTTCTTTTTATGAATTATGTATTAATATATATGTATATATCATATATATTATTTATATTTTTTTAATCTTAATAAAGAATTGAGAAGTTATGTATGAGAGCTTTGCTGCCTCTAGAAGTATTATACCAGACACACGACCAGCCTCCAGCAGGCCTATGCGCCCGACCAGGCTCCATCGATATATAGACTATATATGTGTGTGTGTATGTGTTCAAAATACATAATGAATAAAATAAGTTAGAAGGTTGAAATCTTATACTTAAACAATAAGAGGTGAAAAGGAGCAGGCAGCTAGGTAGTTAGTCTCCCCAAAATGAAACTCTCTGTTTAGGAAACAGTTTCGGCTCTAATGAAATACCATCATCATTAAAGCCGAAACTGTTTCATAAACAGAGAGTTTCATTTCGTGAAGACTAACTACTTGGCTGCCTGTTCCTTTTCACCTCTTCACCTGTCTGAATACAACAGCCACTTTATTTTTTCAAATACTACTTTACTGATGTACTTTTTCAGTTTTTTTTTTTTTTTTTTTTTTATCAAAATTCGCTCTAGATTAAAATTCATAAATAAATTATTTTTTAGATGTTCTTTAAAAGGTATATTTTCATTTCACCCTCAAAATTGAGTTAAGCACATTTTACTCTTGTACTTCATTGGAAAGAATAGGAGATTGGTTGCCATGGTAACAATGTATTTTTCTATGTTTATTAATTTTATATCTACGTAGTATTTAAATGTACCGTACTTCCGGAAACTAAATATGTATACAAAAAATCTGGTGGACACTGAACACAACTACTGAATCAATTGCCTAAGTTTTTGCTGTGAGATCAGTCACACCAGATTTTTTTATTTAATAAAATGAGTGAAAAATTCAATTTAAATTTTTAGTTTAAAAATGATTTTTTTTTATCAAAATTTTCTCCCCTTGCTGCTTTTGAAAAGCATCAAAAGGATGATCTCTTTTGAAAATAGAAATATCTAAGCCTCTATATATATAGTTAATAGATTGATAGGCCTAAAAGACGTCATTCCCTCCAGGGTTTTTTGCTCAAGAAAAATTGTAAAATATTGGCTCTTCAAAGAATCCTCTTTTTTTCCTATCATGTCCTTCCATTTTGCAGCCTTTCTCTTAAGATTCAATCGCTTTTATTTATAATAATATTAAGTCATGTTTAAACTTCCTTTAAGTTATAAAATTTTAATTTCTACTTTATATAAAGAACCATTTTAAACAATCATGTAAAATTTATTTACATAAATTACTAAGATTTATGAATTTTTTTTTTTTATTGAAATTTTAATAACCATAAAATTATTATAGAATATACATCCCTTATTTTATCTTTCTCCGTTTTATTATAAACTAAAAAAATAGCATTCAGATGAAGATGATTCATTCTAAATTTGATCAAATAAAAAGTCATAGGCTAGTGTCTCTATATGTAAAGTGAGTTCCATAATAATAAGGCTTTAATCCGTCATCCTGGTGATAGATATAGATTTGATGGCTGTATAAACAGATGAGATGCCATTTAATATGAAATTGTCTCATCCCTCTTTTCGAAAACAGGATTAGGGATCCATTCTTGGCAAACGACTGATAAGATAGAATGAGGTTTTGATTAAACCAATCCAATTCCTGCCTTTGCCACCCCGAAAACAAAAATTAAACGAAATATATAATAAATAATATTAAATAAATAATCTTTGATTTTTTTCCCTTTAAAGATTAAAATTCATTCTATTCAGTAAGTATTTTTTCAGGAATTATTTATTAATGAAAGTTAAAAATAATAAAATCTGGTGTAACTGATCGCATAACACTCTACCTTTGGTAAGAGAAAGTTGTGTTCTGTGCTTGTCACACCAGATTATTTGTGTCAAGATATATTTAGTTTCTGCCGATATATTAGAATTCAAGATATAAAATTTATAAACATGGGAAAATATTTATATTTTTATCATGGCAATAATTTCTCTTATCTTTCATATGAAGTACAAGAATAAAGGGTGCTTCAAAAGATTTCAAGGGCAAAATGAGAATATACATTTTAAATATGCTTTCCGGTTTGACCGGGACAGTCCCGGTTTTCAGACAAAGTCCAGATGTCCCGGCCGGTTTACTTCACGTCCCGGAGCTTCGTGACACGTGCCAGGGAGATACCTAACTTAAATATAAAATTTCAATCTCCTAACTCTTTTCGTTCTTGAGATATTTTGTTCACAGACACACAGACAGACAGACAGGCCATGTTGCGAAAACCACTTTTATTATACTTTCTCTTAGTTAATATATAGAGAGAAAATATTGGATTCATGTCATAAATTCGATGTCGAGATTTTGATGGATATACTCGTTTTGAGGTCCCCTGAATCCAAAAAAGTGGTTTACGCGACTTGGTCTGCCTGTGTGTGTCTGTGAACAAAATACCTCAAGAAAGAAAGAGCTAGTTGAAATTTTATATTTAAGTTAGATATCTCCCTGGCACGTGACACGAAGCTTTTGAACAAAATCGACCAAACAATACTAGTACTTTATTGAAGCACTTTTTCAGTTTTTTCGATTTTCTCAAAATTTTCTCCAACGAGTTTGATTTAAAAAATTGAAAAAATCAATTATTTTTATTATATTTTCTCATAGGTACTTATAAATTTTACATCTTGAAATTCGAATATACCGTACTTTGTCGGAAACTAAATATATGCCGACACAAAAAATCTGGTGTGAAAAGCACAGGACCCAACTTTCGATTACCGAAGGTAAGAGAAAGTTGTGTGCTATGCGAACAGTCACACTTCAAAAATTTTTTAATAACACTAATTCATACTCTTTACTCCCTCTCTTCCATTATTCAATTCCTAAAATAATATTTTGACAAGATTTTTAATAATATCAAAAATTTTATATAAAATGTTAACCTATCATAAACAAATAAAGTAAAAATAATGTTTAAAGAAAGACGGTGCATAATCAGTTTCTAATAAAGGGGCCAGGTTGCGAGAAACTTTTAAGCGACCCATCTAAGCCCGGGCCAAGTAGGTACATTGCACCCAGCACCACTTCCTTGTTCTTTATCTTCATTAAAACTACATAAGAAATTCAAATGAAACAATTTAATTGTTTTTCCTTCCCTAATCGCTTAATTAAATTAAATTAAATTAATTAATTATCTCAAATAATCTAAAATCATTTAAAATTATTCAATTACTGATTTAAAAAAATGTTTATATTTATTTATTTATTTATTATTTTTTGTTAATTTATTTAAGGTTTTTTTCTGCATCTAAGGTCATTTAAACCCCATCCCTATTTATTTCAAATAGTAGCCAATTCAAATAAAATAAATTTTTCTCGCCTGGGAGGCGAACACGGGAGTCCCTCTGAGTCACGGGTCCTGGGCTATTTATTTATTTAACAATATTTACAAAAAAAGAAAAATATTTTAAAAAAAATTATTCATCTTCCCAACAATATCCAAGTCTTTTATTTTGATAATGGCTTAAGTCGAAAAGTCATTAGACCACTTTCAAAATAAATATTTAATATAACAACTTTTGTATTTTTAATGTATTGATATTATAATTGTCCGTAGCTTCTCCCTCCCAGGGGGGAAAGTGGACCTTCCACTAAAATAAAAAAAGGAAAGAGAAATGAATATTTTTAACTTTTTTTCCTAAACATTTTTTGGCCCAAGTATTAGTCCAATAATTTTATTTAACTTTTTTTTTTTTGTTTATTCTCTATTTAGGCACTCTAAATTAGAGATTTTTCATCCCAAATTTAATATTCATTTTCTGCTCTTTTCATTTGAACACAGTCTAGGAGGAGGAATACTTCATGAGGTATGAAGATCCTATATGACTTTGGCTCTAACAATGACAACGAAATGTTTTTTGGCTCTCCTGAAAAATAAACAAAAATGGAGTTAGGCACTTTACTAATTTGAACGCCGTTATTCTCTTCGCGTCTTTTCCCTAGCCTAAATCACTAAAAATGAAAATAAAAAATTGTATTCATTTTGTAATGTATTATCTAATAAATAAACATGTATTTTCGAATAAATTAATGAATTAAATTTAATGAATTTAATGTAATTTCATGAATCCTTGTTTAAATAGTGAATTACAGAGGGAATAATTTATGAGAGAAAAATTCTAAGAGATGACTTTTTATTATAGCCTACTGTCAAATTTAATAAATCATTAACCAAAAAAATTTTCTGAAATTACAAATTATAAACATACCCCTATATAAATGCCTTCTTTCTGGATGATTAAAACTATTATATTATATTGTTAATATATTGTTTAACAAATATTTAAAAAAAAATTTGAATAAAGTTTTTAGATAATTTGTCAATCGGTGTTTATCATATACCCCTAGTAGATATAATAATTTAAAAAAATGATGGAATCCTATCTCATGCCGGAGGTATAGCTTGGAAGCGTTTAACTATGCGAAAAAAGCATTTGGAAAGAATTGTGTGTAGTAGAAAAAAAAAGCGTAGAAAATGGAGGGGGGCAAAAAGGCACAACTGCTCCAAGTAGGAAACGAGATAAAATGCAAGAGGGTATAAGATAAAGAAGCACGGCGCTCATTACGCGCCATAGACCTTCTTCTTGCAGAGGACTGAAACACACCTTTTGCGCCCCATTGGGAATTCATAGGCTTTCATTTTTAAACTGCGCGTGAGGCTTCCTTATCAGCCACTTTGGTTTTCTATTTAATGGCGACGTGAGAGAGACATACAAGCAAGGGTACGAACAAAAAAAAAAAAAAAAAAGAAACAAGAATGCCTGCATGTCTACTCCACTCGTAGACATCATATTTAATATAAATCATAAAATCAAAAATCACGCTAAGTTAAAAAAAAAAAAAAGGTTTGTTGCTAACCCTAATCGAACATAAATCAAAAAGATCATATTTATTGATCAAAGTCAACTTGTTAGAAAAATGTGTTCGTTTTATTGAATTCAACTTGCAGTGAAGATAAATAGAAAAAGTATACTTAAGTAATTAATGAAGTTGAAAAGTCTGGACTCTTGTTGCAATAAATCAACGAAGTACACATTTTTAAATATAAAGAATTGTACAATGGGTCTCTAGCCGTGACCCGTGGCTCAGAGATTCAGATTCTCTTTAAAATCTATATTCTCATTTTGCCTTTGAAATCTTAGGAAGACCACTTTACTCTTGTACTTCATAGAAAAGATAGGAGAAATGGTGGCCATGGTAACAAAATATAAATATTTTCCCATGTTTTTTTTTTTTTTTTTTTTTTTCTTTTTATTTTTTGGCTTGCGGCCTTCGCCATCCAGCCAGACTTCTGTATACAATATTTTATAAAAAATACAATACTTTATAAAAAATACAATCTCTAAAAAATACGTACATTACAAAACATAGATTATGTAAAAAAAAAACTCTTTACAAAAAATACCTTATATAAAAACAGTTATCAAAAATACATTATATCAACAACATTTTACAACAAAAAATTTTTAAAATGAAAACGCTTATAAACCATAAATGTACTAAAACCAACATAATACAAATTATACATTATAAGAAAATTAGTCGAAAATAACATGATAACAAACTAAAATGTTCTAAATTCTGTTGTTTTAGAGTATTATTTGAGCTGCAATGATGAACTTATTCAGATTTTCGAGTTCCTGAGGACTTGGAGATTTTAGAAACTGTTGAAAGGCAGTTGGGTCTCGGAAATTGGGATTGATTTTTATTCCATGCATTGTGCGGATACTGTCATGGATGGGGCATTCACATATTAGGTGAAATGGTGTAGCTGGGGTATTGGAGCAGTCGCAGAAAGGAGATGGAATAATATTGAACCTAGCAAGATGAGCTGGTGATCTGGTGTGATTTATCCTGAGTCGATTTATGATGGTAACTATTGTTCTCGGGAGGTCCTTATGGCTGATGAACCAGGGCGGTGCTATATTTGGTTTTATTTTTGCCAGTGCCGAGCCTGTTGTTATGGAGGATTGCTTCCACGAATGAGCCCAGTTATTCTTTATATTCCCTTTGATTTTGATGAATATGTCCTGCCATGATGTTGGTGCGTCTAGTTCTGTCCCATGGTATGAGGCTCTTTTAGCGAGAAAATCTGCGATTTGGTTACCCTGTGAGATGCTGTGTCCTCGTGTCCATCTTAAAGCTATGTTAATTTTTTTTCCGGCGGCTTTGATCAGGAGTTGGTTGATGTAACCTATCTGAATATGAGTAGATTTTTTATTCCTGAAGTTGAGGATAGCCTTAAGAACACTTTGGGAATCGGATATGATTAGGCAAGAGTTGAAGGAGTGAGAAATGCAGTACAATATCGCTTCGCGGATGGCCATGAGTTCTGCTGTAAAGTTTGAGAATGTTGTTGGTAATTTGAACAGTCCAAAGTTGGAGTGCTTCATATCATAGAATGCACAGCCTACATTAATAATTGATTTAGATCCATCGGTATATATTACAGTTTCGTAAGTGTATTCTGACGGATTCTCAGTTGATATATCCAAGTATTGACTTAATTGCGAGGGCAATATTTGGAAGGTAGGAGGAAGGGATGATTTTTCTATTTTTATTTCTAGGTTATTAATGCTGTTGTAGGCCATGAGCAGCGGAGGGAGTTGTCTATTGGCGGCTACTTGATTATAAGTGTGACTGAGAGATGCCAGTGCCTCTACTACTGGATGGTAGATCCTCGCTGCACGCTTCAGAATAAATTTAGTAGCTAATAGTTGTGTTCTAAATTCCAGCGGCATTTCATTGCTTTCTATTAGTATTGCATTACAAGGACTTGAGCGCATATATCCCATAGCAGTTCTTATTGCTTGATATTGTAATCTATCGAGTTGGATGTGATATGATTTTGACGCCGATCTGACCAGAAAGCAACCATAGTCCAAGCAAGCACGAATGGTAGCCCTATAAAAATTGAGAAGAACTATTGGATCAGCCCCCCAGGTAAATTTTGCTATTGCCTTCATCAGGTTTAGATATTTATGACATTTTATTTTTAATAACTTTATATGTTCTTTCCAGCTGAGCTTTGCGTCTATAGTGAGACCTAAATATTTAATTTTGTTGACCAGAGGAAATTCTAAATCTCCTAACTGAATGTTATTCCATGCTGGGATCCTGCGAGTGGAGAAGATACAAGCAGCGCATTTGGAAGCCGATATTTCGAAGTTGTTTTGGTTTAAATACTCCAGAAGAGCATATATAGACATATCTAGGTCTGCCAACGACTCCTCTAGTTTACATGAAGTGGAGTATATTATTACGTCATCTGCATACTGGAGAACTTTGCTATTATAAGAAATTGACGGGGCCAAATCATGCGTATAACATACGAAAAGAAGAGGGCTCAGGGATGACCCCTGGGGTATCCCTCTGTGTAGGATTCTAGATAGCGATGCTTTTATAGGGTGAGTTCTTATATATACCTGACGACCAAATAAGAGATTGAATATCAGCTTGCTGGAGCGAAGACCAATACCTAACGAGATCAGTTTAAAATAGAGCCTGTGCAGATCTACATTATCGTATGCACCATCGATGTCTATCACCGCAGCAGTAGTATATTTTTTTGTAAGTATGCTTTCTTGTATGTTAGTTATGAGAAGCGAGAGGTTGTCCATTGTTGATGCAAACGATCTAAATCCGAATGATAATAATGGAAGTTGGTATGTGGTCTCTAGATAGTGTTCTAACCTTAGTTTTACTAATTTTTCGAAAATTTTTAGAATACAAGAGGAGAGGGCTATTGGTCGGTACGATTTTCCTTCCCTTTTGTCTTTACCCGGTTTTAATATCGGGATTATTAATTGAATTTTCCATACATTGGGGATATATTCTGATGTTCTAATATCATTATAAATTTCTAAGAGGAATTCTAAGCCTATGGATGGTAAAAACTTCAAAAGAGGGTAAGGAATATTATCAATGCCAGGAGCAGAGTTATTAGTCGACTGGTATATAACATTTTGTAGTTCTTGTATTGAAAAGGGTATGCTTAAAATGTCTTCTGAATCCATATTTATCGGGGGTTCTGGTATTTCCTTTGGGACAGACGCTGGAGCTAGTTTGTCTAAAAACTCTTCTAAGATTTCGTTTGGGGGGTTTTTGGCCGCTATGTAATTTCCCTTTAATTTTTTAATTTTTCCCCAGATTTCATTCGGTGAACAATTCCTATTTAGTGACCCACAGAATTCCCTCCATGAGTTCCTTTTAGCTTGTTTGATTATACCTTTTGTTACAGCTTGTTGTTTTTTAAGTTCTAAAAAATTGGCCAGGGTTGGGTTTTTCCTATAGCGACTATGAGCCATTTTTCTTTTTTTTATTGTGTCTTTGCATTCCGGCGTCCACCAGACCGCAGGGGGGTATTTTATGTTTGCTATTTTTGTTACCGGAATAGAAGCATTCGCTGCTTCAATGATAGTCGAAATCAGGTATTCATATTTATGTTCTGACGACTCAAATTCAGGGAGGTTTATCAGATTTTGTGTAATATTATATTGGTATCTGGGCCAATTAGCTTCCTTTGTTTTAAAGCGTGGAATGTAGCTATAGGTGTTAGTATTGTAATTTTGTGGGATATCTAAGGTTATGAGAATGGGATAGTGATCTGATCCCATTGTATCCTCCAGTGCCTCCCATGTGACCGCATGCGAGACACTGGCGGAGCACAGGGATATATCTACAATGGACGGGGTGTCTATGTTGTATGTTAGTCGTGTTGGAGAACCGTCATTCAGTATTACCAGATTGAAGTCTTCCGCTATTGCATTGAGTATTTCCCCTTGTCTGTCCTGTGTGTGGCACCCCCAACCCGGTGAATGAGCGTTAAAGTCGCCGAGGATTAAGTAATTTGCTTGGTAGGAATCTATAATCGTTCTCCATTCCGAAATCGGGGTGTTATGTCCTGGATTGCAATAACATGATAGGATGGTGCAATTAGTCTCCTTCGAAATTTCTATCTGTACTGCCGCTATTTGAATGTTATGATTATCGAAACTATGTAGGCTGTTATATGGTATGTCGTTTCTAATTAATATTAGTGCTCCACCTTTCCCGTCCGGTCTGTCTGTGCGAACCACACTATATCCCTTTATTTTAAATTCATATGCAGGCTTAAGCCATGATTCGGCAATTGCTGCTACTGCTATATTTAGCTCGCTTAGAGTCACTTCTAGGCTCCCTTTATTGCTGGTAATGGATCGAGCATTCCATTGTAGTACCTTTAACTTATCCATTTTTGGGCTTTTTATTTTGTTTCTACTCTGTAAGCGTCTAGAGGGGCATCCCATCAGACTATTTTTTTAATACTTAAAGGATGTTAACTACTGGGCTACCCTAAACAGATTCGTCTTCCGAATCTGTGAGACTATTCTCTGTATTTCTCTTGTTTATAAACATTGTTGAAAAAGATTCACTTATAGCTTTAAAAACTAACGGTTGGATTGTTGGCGTGAGATGCTCGCTAGAGAGTGATGGGTATTCTACCATAATAATTTTATTTATGTTCGACATGACTAGTTCCATTAAACTTTGTATTATATTACTCTTATAAATTTGGCTATTAATAATAGGAGCAGAGGGAATGTGTAAATTATTCGTTACATGTCCCTGTGCTTGGTTTCTACTTTTCCCTTCTATATGTCCCGTTTTCACTTGTCTATATTGTGGATTATTCCTTCCCATAGCTTGCACTATCTCTGGCTCCCTTCGGGGATGTGTTCTTGAAGGACCTACATCTTCGACCTCTTGTAGTGGACTTTGTCTCACTAGTGGAGGGTACTGTGATATTGGAGGGGGAGGAGGTGTCTGTGTATGTGTGTAGTTTTTATCTTTGGCCTTGTCTGCGTACGACCCTATATTTTTTATTTTGTAACAGTCCGCGGCTTCCGGAAATGTCATGTTTTCTTCAGTCATTATTTTTTTAATTGCTTCTTGTCTTTTAAATTCAGGACAGGTTCTTCAATCAGTCGACCTATGGGGGGCTTTACAAAAAATACAATTAAGTTCCTCAGTACAAGTCTGGGTTTCGTGTAACGAACCGCATTTTTCGCACCTAGGGCTATTTTTACATATTCTACTAGTATGTCCATACCGTAAGCAAGTATAACATTGTATAACCTTTTGTATGTATGTTTCAACATTACACTTAACTCCTAATAGTTTTATGTCTTTAGGCAGGTTTGGCCCTCTAAATGAGAGAATTACCACAGGTGTCGGAACTTTTACCTTTCCTTTACCTTCTATTTCTTTCATTTTGTAAATTCGTTTTGCCTGCACCACCATAACCTCTGAAATAGAATAGTTTATTACCTCATTTTCTGATAACGACGTGTCCACATCACGGATAACACCTTGTTTAAACATATAAAAGGAAGGAACATAACAGACAATGTTATGCGTCGACCAATACCTCTCCTCAATAAGATTATTAATTTCCTTATAGTTAGCTTTTATCAAAATTTTAACTCTACTTCTCCCTATACTTTTAATGCTAGTAATATTTTTGTATAAATTAAAATTGTTATTTCTGATAATTTTTCCTACATTCATAGGATGTAATCTTGAATTATTATTTGTTTCAGCATAAATATACAAAGGCCCACCGTCAAGTGCCGCGTACCGGTTTTCGGCGCATTTTAAATAAAACGAATTATACTCCGATGTAGTTGAAGAATTATTTTTATCAAAAGATGAATTAGGTGATACGTGAGACTGATTGTTATTTATTATATTAGACTGGTTGCTTTCTGGGTGTGAGTGAAGTGAATAAATGATTTGTTTACATGAATTTGTTTCCTCAATGTTTTCATTATTTTTCCTTTTTTTCAATGTCATATCTAACTCATTATTTATATTAGATTGTTCATTGGGTACCTGGTAGACTGTGTTCATGGACGTCCTGATGATTTCCGAAAGATCATCACTTTCCTCCATGGCCGCAGCCTGGCCCAGCGCCTCTTCAGGATCCCCCATGGGGAGGGAGAGGTTATGTTTACTTTACAGAGTCTATTCTTCTTTTATTCACTTTCCTTCTTGAAATAATTATTATTAAATAGTTCCAAGCTCTTCAACTTTTTACCTTAAACTTGAATAAACACTTGATTACCACTTTGGCACTTAAACCACTGCTTTAAATACGGAGCAGAAAATTTTTTTTCCCAATCAACAGAACACCGCCGGTTGGAATCTTCCCATGTTTATAAATGTTACATTTTATTTAAGCCATTTGGATACCAGATGGCTTAAATAGAAATGCCTGAACACCAAATTGATTTATTAATTACAACGGTTATCGTCAAAGTCTTATATGGCCTAAGTTGCCGAAAAGACTGTGTGAATGTGTGTGTGAGTGTGAGTGTGAATGAGAAAAAAGTGTGAATGTTTTTTTAGGTAAAAAAAAATGTTACATCTTGAATTCAAATGTACCATACTGTCGAAAACTAAATATATGTCGACACAAAAAATCTGGTCGCACAGTACATAACTTTCTCTTACATTTGGTAATAAAAAGTTGTGTTCTGTGCGACCAGTCACACCATATTTTTCATTTAGTAGAGGACTGCAAAACGTGTATTTTCATAAAAATCTCGACATCAAATTTTTCACATGAATCCATCCAATACTTTATAAAGAGCCTACATATAGCTAATAGAAACTAAAAATTGATATTAAGTATAGAATTTGAAAATGGAGTTGTGCACCACTGAAATATCTTGTAGACAAAAAAAGATTTTTGGATTATATACATAGGCGTAGCCAGAAATTTTTGATGGGAGGGGGGGGGGGTTTCAAGAACATTTTTTCAAACATTTGAAAAATTTAAGATTATTTCAGGGCATTTATAAATCTTTTTTTTTTTAGCTAGAGTAAATTTGTACTTTCTCTTACCCTACAGTATATGAAATATAATTTGTATTAAAGAGCTTAAATATCTAGTCATGGCTTGGGTCCCATTTTTGGGGGTTCAAACCCTCCCCCCCCTGGCTACGCCTATGGTTATATAATAAATTAAAAATAATTACCAATTTAAAAGACAATTCTATTGAAATGTTGGGAGCGCCTGGTAGTTATGCAAACAATCAAACAAGGAATTAATTTTTTTTTTTTTTTTTTTTTTTTGGGTTTTCCCTATAAGAACCTCGCCGATATATCTGGCTCAAACAGATAGACGGATATTAGCGAATTTAAATAACAGTATGTAAAGCGTAAAGAGAAAAATTATAATTAAACGAAATTCTTGAAATTTGATGGTACTATTAATATTTAGGCACTAGTAATATTCATAAAAATCTTTTCATATGCAATGATTTGCTTTTGGTTGTCAATTATTTTGTTTATTTAATAAGCTTAGAAATAAGCTACAATATATTTATTATCTGGAGGGATAGATAATTAATTTCGCAATCAATCTCTCGAACGAATGATAAATCTCTTTTGTATGATCAAGTTTATTTCAATTAGTTGCTTAAATATCATTTAATAATTGAATTTCATAGTAGAATTTCGAGCTTTGTGAATAATCATTCGTCTACCATATGAACTATTATTAATTGAATATCTATGACAATTTTAATATTTTCTATTTTCTCTTATAAATAAATTTACAGGTATTATATGGAAACGATTTTTATCAATGGATGATTTTTAAATTTGTAATAAATTCATTTTAAATTAATAATTAAAGTACTGATTGAATAGTTTTACGTTAATAATTTCGGGGGGAAAAAAATTTTAAAAATAAAAAAAAAAAAAGGGGATTTTAAAACCCCACCCCGAAAAAGGGGAAATCCCAAAACGCGTGGGGTTTAAAAAAAAAAAAATAATAATTTTTGTCTTTTTTCCCCCCCCTCCACATTTGATATTACCTCTTTTTGAATAATTCCATTATAATACTGAATTTTTTATTAGTCCCAAATAAAAAAATCTGGTGTGACTGGTCGCACAGCATACAACTTTCTCTTACCTTCGGTAATCGAAAGTTGTGTTCTGTGCTTATCACACCAGATTTTTCGTGTCGACATATATTAGGAGAAATGGATGCCATGGTAACAAAATATAAATATTTTTCCATGTTTATAAATTTTACATCTTAAATTCTAATATATCAGCGGAAACTAAATATATCTCGACACAAAAAAAATCTGGTGTAACAAGCCCAGAACACAACTTTCTCTTACCAAAGGTTTTATCTATTATTCTTATCAAATAAAATGTAACAGATCGTGGCTGTTCCGCTACAATTTTATCGATTAAAAAATTAGTTTGAATGTATTATAATAATAAATCTCTATAGGCCTATATAGAAAACTGACTAACTGACTCATTGATTGACTGACTTAGAATATTAAATAAAGATGTTTAAAAAATTTTCATTTCCCTAAAATGAAATTAATGGAATTAAATATACAAGAAATTTCATTATTCTTATAATATGCTATTTTTCGAGATTAAAATGAGTCAATCCAAAAGATCCGGAGTCAGTCTAGAAAGGAAGTAGGCTGTAATCACATTCCTTGAAGAGGACTAGTCTTGACTATTTTGGATGAAGGCTTTTGGGGTGGTGTAGATGGTTGGGGTGAGTTATTCAAATGTGGGTAAGCCCGATGGGGGTGGTCCAGTAGATTTGCAATGGAAATGCACTGTAATGACGACGACAACGGTATCGGCGCTAGCAGCAGTCCTGATACTCATGTCTTGAAGGATCAGGCCATTGTATAGCATAGCAAAGGTCCTACGGATTAATCTTCATCACTTGAAAGCAACCTTAGACGGCTCGAGATGGACAGATAAAATCGAAATGGTCTCGAGCTGGCTTACATTTCAATTTATCATTCAGGAATAATTTAATTATAAAGCCACTTAAAGCTTGATACAAAGGGAAAAATGGCAATCCACCTTCCCTCTCTCTCTCTCTATACAAATGGAAACAATTATATAAAGCAAGGGTAGCTAGCTATAAGACATAGATGGACTTTTGTAATTATATAAATAGTCTCCTGGCAAAAATTATTTCTAAATGAAGACAAATTAATTAAAAAATTCATAATTAATTTTAACGTTTTAATATGAGCACTATATTTTGATTTTAAGATAGCAAATATGCAAGATGAATTTGTGTTTGATTGGGCAAAAATTGCGCTCCCTGGAGTCATATACCAACATATAGAAAGGTAAGAGAAAGTAAAAAATTCGTTCCTAATTTTTATTATTTTTTATTTGAGAGAAAGGGGGCCTCCTAAACTGAATTAATAATAGCATAAAAAAAAAACTCTATGAAAATTCGTCTATTTGTTTAGGAACGCATGTAGGACAAAAAAACATTCATTTATATATAGATACCGATACCTGACCGGGCCGAATTTTAGGAATGTGACTTTAATTACAAAATCGTCAATATTATTTACATTTGAATTTAATTATATTAAGAAAAGAATTAAATGTTTTATAAGGTTAATTTAATCAGTTTTTATAGTAAAATTGACCGTTAATCAAATTTCAGATTCCAAATTTTGTAGAAAAAAAAACTTTTCAACTATTTAGGGTTAAAGAAATTTAATGAAATTTAATCTGTTTCGTTTTAATAGATAAAAAAAATTATTAACAAAATCCTAAATAGAAATAGAATCAAGGAGTAGGGGTAAAGGGGGTAATTACCCCTTCCCCCCCCTCGAGATTTGAGAAAAATATTTTTTTTTGGAATACAATTTTATTTTTATTATAAAATTTTAAAAATTAATACTTAAAAAATATGTTAGATAGAACTTCCGAAGATCTTTTATCGGGGGAGCCGGCAAATAGTGGTGTGGCGGGACTAATATTGACGTGGGCGAAGTCGCATCAGCGAGGCCCCTTTTCTTTCGTTCCCAAAATCTACCCAATAAATTTAAAGGAGACAAAATTCTATCGTAGCTACTTTAATCGAAAAAAAAATAATAATACTACAAGTTTCATGTATCTCTTGAAACAGACGAACAAACAAATATTCTGAACTATCTACTTCTAGAACTTTTGAAATCCTCCCCCTTCACTGTTTTATATGAAGTATGCGTGCAAAGAAACGTTTTGAAAAGCTAAACTGTGTTGCCGGTCTGTGACGAGGGTGGCCAATATTTTTTAGATTTTTATTTAATTTAAAAATTAACGGAGATTTTAAGTCTGATGACATCGCATTTAAAGAGGCCTCGCCAGGCGAGTCCACTTCTCTTACGCCTAGCTACGCCACTGCCGACAAACATTTGTTTTTTGAGAGATTTCACTACATTTACTTTCACTTATTTTAATATGCATGTGACCATTGGTCATTATAGGTCCTTATACGTCAAGTACGTCATAATAGGTCCCTATCATAGACCTTATGTACCCATTACAAAAAAAAAGTTCTAGTAGAAAATATAATTAACCTTTGTTTAATTTTGCCCTTTCGGCTACTGAAGCCATTAAGGCCCATTTTACACGAACGCTTTTGGCTTGTTTCTAAAGCCGCATATTCAATGCTACAAAATCGTGAGTCAAAAATAACTAAGGAGTTTAAATGAGAGCTTCTACCTGGGCGTTTTGAACGCGTTAGCTGACTGAAATTGTTCATGCAAATAAAAAGGAATAACATTTTCTAAAGAATCTAAAATCTTGAATCATAATCAGTTTTAATAAAAGCGACAAAAGTGAATATCTGAAAAAGACAGCCAACTTGATTGGTTCGGACTTAAATGGGTTCCAAAAGGATTTATTTAAAAAAAAAAGTAAACTCAACGAAGAAGAAAAACTTCATAATGCATTTACGTAAGAAAATATTCTATTATATTTTCTTAAAGGAAAATACATGTCCATTTCATTTGTATAAAACAATAAATAAACCTTTAAAAAATGATTTAGTGTTAAAAATAAAGTATTTAAATATTTATTTCATTCACTTCAAACTAGCCTCAGGGAAAACCTTTTATATTAGGCATTTACTAAAGTTTCCACGAGTATTTTCTACATTTTTACATTTATATTTATATTTAGTTAATTGCTAATTTGTGTTCTCCAACTCCTGATACATACAGTAATAGTATGTGTTGACATAACAATTCTGTTCAGTCAGTCACTTGAGTGATTTTAAAATAAAAAAATAAAATTTTCTGATAACCTCTTGCATTATTTATTCATCCTCAATGTAAAACAATTTTTTTTTTGGTACGCAAAAGAGGAAGATAATTTATTTTCCAATGAATAAGCAGAAACAACACTCTTTTAGAAATTCGAATTTATTTTGTTGGAATTCAAAAAATTATTTTTAGCATACGAAATAAAATCCAACATTAATATACAATTATTTTATATTCATCTTGGCGAAGAGAAGAAATTTAAACGTAAAACAGGACGGCTTTTTATTTTTCAAGTATCTGATAGATGGTCTTCTTTAATAAAAAAAAATATTCAAAATTGACAAGAATGTTGAGAAAAAGCGAGAGAAACGGAAATCACAAAATGAATACCGATCTAATGAATGTTTCCAAGCGGATGATAAAGTGAATCCGTGAAAAGCTCCATCTTTAACCATCTACAAAGCCTCTCCCCGCCTCCCACCACCCTAAATTTTAGCTCACCTTGTGTTTTATTTACTGCCAGCTAAAGATAACGCCTTCTTCATCTTCCTTTCTCTCTCTCTCTCTCTCTTTCTCTCCATGCAAAATTTCCCCGCTCGTGTTCTCTCTTGAGCATATTACATCTTAGGCATGAAGCCGTAAAATCGGCCGTTAATTAATCCCATTGACTCCTTTGCGACGGATTTAATCGGAATACGACGAACTGAATCCCCTCTCTCTCTCGAGTATTCATTTTGATCCTTTTTCGGGGTTCAATTTTGACGCCCTAAAGTACAAATTGGAATCACGGTTTTTTTTATCCACCCCATACTACTCACACACTCTCTCTCTCTCTCTCTCTGACCTGTTCATAAAAACGAATTCAAAGCGGATGTTAATTTATGCAGTTTGAAAACATTTTAACAACTTGTATAACGTTCATTAATGTTTTAAAAATATATTTTTAATTTAATTAAAAAGTGGTATCTTTTAATAAGGATTAAAATACTTTTTTTATGGGATGCTTTTTTTTTGTGCAATGATTTAGGATTAAAAATAAAACTTTATGAGAAAGATTAAGTTTTAAAAGGTCATAGAATTATTTTTTTTATTTTATTCATTTGAAGGTGTGTAATTATATAAATTCAATGAGATGACCGGGTCTTCTTTTGTTTACTTGAGGTGTTTTCATCCACACCAATGATCATAGATAGGTGTATTTTAGAGATGTGTAAATTTAATTAATATACATAAATCCTCCTCGGTGACGAAATAGAAAATGTCAGCTCTAAAGCTATTAAATATATTCAAACTGGCTAATAAATAAATATGAATTATACATAGCCCTATATCATTAATTTAAATAGATAGGTACAGATTAAAATTTTGTTTAAATAAAATTTTAAAAATATAGCCTAAACATTTGACTATCACACACAAAAAGGACGGTCTCCTTTTATGCTGGGAGATAAGGTTTCATTTCCCCCGAGAAAAACTTATTTCAGTTCAATAAAACGAAAATAAAGAAACAAAATTACGTTAGATATTTTAGGCAGGAAAGGAGAAATAGATTGCACATGTAAATGAAATTATTAAAAACTCTCTTCTTGTTTATTAATGAATTAATGTATGCGTATGTATGTATTATTATGAGAGTTTTTAATTATAGACCACATTTTGTATAAATGATTTATTAAAAATATAAATACTATTTCACTTGAGTCGGAGCAAGTGCACAGTAATTGAAAACGACTGTAGAAGAAGTAGTTGGAACGTTGTACAGTACATATTTATATTTTTGATAAATAATAAATACAAAATGTGGTGTATAATTAAAAATTCTCATTATTATCTCTCTTCTTACTGTACAAAAGAAGAGAATCTAAACAGAGTTTTTGATACTATCATGCATTTCATCGACACCACGACACTGATTATCGCGACCGATTATGAGCGGATATTCGAAAAATCGAAAAAATAAGAAATTTGTCCCGAAACAAGGATTGGACGCCTATGGTTTAACGGGAAAAGGAATACACCCTTTTACAAATGAATTTTAGTGGTTTTACCGAATTTAAAGGCAAATACCGGTATCAAAAACTTTTTCTAAGAATAACATCATGGGGACGACCACATTTCTCAATGCATCTAGGTCCCCGGAGCAATACAAAGGGTAAAAAGTAAAAAAATATAGCAAAATAACAAGATAAATAGAAAACTACCATCTTGTCCTCTTGTCCAGATAAAAGAAAAAAAAAGGTTTAAAACCTCGACATCGAATTTTTGACATGATCGCAATACTTTCCCTCTAAATATTTCATATATATAGGGAAAAAGAAAGTAAAAAGAACGGAAAACAAGTTGAAATTTTTAACATTTTACTTTTTAGCACCAGGTGTTAACAATCTATTTGAAGATAGCTATGTTATCTACTTGTTCGTATTTATTACACCTCTCGATAACCTCAAGCGCATGTGCATTACTAACTTGATTTGTTATTTTCAATCTAATAGGCCTATCTGTGCTTTTATCTCAAAGCTGTCAAAATCACGCCCTCGGGGCTTGGGTAGAGGTTAGCGTGCTAACCTCGTATACCAAACGTCGCGGGTTCGGACCCCAGGCAGTCCGATTATTTTATTTAAGCCAATTGGATACCAAATGGCTTAAATAAGAATGCCTGGACCCTAATATAGATAAATTCATAAATAACGGTTATCGTCAAAGTCTTATATGGCCTCAGTTGCCGAAAAGACTGTGTGAATGTGTGTGTAAATGTGAGTGTGAATGAAAAAAAAAGTGTGTGTGTCAAAATCACACCTTAGTTTTTTGTTTAAAGACGCCATTTTTAGGCTTAAATACGGCGTTAAAATATTAAAGGCACCCCCTAGACATATCATTAACTTTAACACTATTGACGGAATGTTAACGATTTAGCGTTAAAGTTTTTGCTTACAGAATATCAATTTGAGGCAAGGGGGTGTTAAAATGAATTAACGCTGATTTCAGATGTTAAAAGTTAACGTTTTTACTTAGAGAGTAAACATTATGGACTACTATAATTTATATATTAAATTAATTCAATTAATATTCAAATTTAAAATATTACATTTATAATCATTTCCTTTTATTTAAGTTTGAATTTTAAGAAAATCATTTTTTTTTAATTGTATTTATTCGCCTTTTAAGTTAAATAGGATTATTAAATCAGTTTTCTCGATTTGTTTTTATTAAATAATAGGAATATATTCGGAAAGTCTATAAGTAACTGCGTTTGTATAATCGAATCAGTCATCCTCAGGAGTGCCGTAATTTAACTTTCTATAGATGGAATATTTCGTTATCTTCATTTTGCAGAGACGCTACTGATATAATCAGAACCCTTTTAGTTTATTGAAGTGTAACTAATTGCATCAACTCAGTAAGATTTGTTATTTCCTAACTTTCCCAAAATTCGTAGATTATTAATCTAATGTTTTTTTTTTTTTTTTTTATTGGAAAATTTATTAAATTTTATTTTAAGAGAAAATAAACGATAATCTAATTTGAAAAGTTCTTTGTTATTAAGCTATTTAAAAATATATAGAAATTATTAATGGGATCATTATGATTCAGAAGTTAAAAGGTTAAGTCCCATATTTTAATATCTAAATTTAAGATTTGCCCACTCACTAAACATATCTAAAATAAATCTCCGCCTCTCTTGACAGATACTTATTACAATATTTTTCAAAAAAAAAAAAAAAGAGAACTCTTAATTATGGAGGAATGTTAATTTTATCTTCAAAAAATAATGAACAAAGTATGTATATTTAGAACATATATTATTTTGTTTTAAATCATTTCTATTCTGGATTAATTTGAAAATTAAAATAAAAAATCTTGTGTGACTGGTCGCACAGCATACAACTTTCTCTTATCTATATTATAATCGAAAGTAATCGAAAGTTCTGTTCTGTGCTTGTCACACGAGATTTTTTGTGTCGACATATATTTAGTTTCAGACAGTACGGTACATTCCAATTTCAAGATATAAAATCTAAAAAAAAAACTTTTTTTGTTATTTTTGCGTTCGTTTGTTTATTAGTGTATATTGTTTAAATATTTAACTAAAGAACCCCCATCTATACCAATTAGTATAACTAAATGGGGTAAGAACACATATTATAAATAAATAAATAATTCTGATATAGCAATATATAATATAGAAATTAAAATATTTAAGAAGCTCAGCAAGAAGAATGAACAACAGCCATCGAATTTTTGACATGAATCCAATACTTTCTCTCTATATATATATTAACACTTATAGAGGTAAGAGAAAGTAAAAAACATCCGGCTCAAGAACTGAAGAGAGAATTACGAATTAATTCGTTATTATTTCTTTCTGGAAGAATGGCAACCTAGGCAACTCGCTAATGGAATGGTGATAATCTTTTCATTTGTTTATATTATCAAAAAAAAAAAAAAACTTTTTTGTTATTTTTGCTTTCGTTTGTTTATTAGTGTATATTGTTTAAATATTTAACTAAAGAACCCCCATCCATAGGCCCCCGAGTTTGGCGTAGTAAGTAGCGCGCCTACCTCCTATACCATCCATACCAATTAGTATAACTAAATGAGTTTTTTTTTTTTTTTTTTTTTTATAAACATTCACACTTTTTTCTCATTCGCACTCACACTCACACACACATTCACACAGTCTTTTCGGCAACTTAGGCCATTTAAGACTTTGACGATAACCGTTGTAATATATATTATCTATTGTGGGTTCAGGCATTTCTATTTAAGCCATCTGGTATCCAAATGGCTTAAATAAAATCATCGGACTGCCTGGGTCCGAACCCGCGACGTTTGGTATAGGAGGTAGGCACGCTACCTACTATGCCACACCCGGGGGCTAAATGGGGTTAGAACACATAAATAAATAATTCTGATATCGCATTATATAGAAATTAAAATATTTAAGAAGCTCGGCAAGACGAATGAACAATAGCCACCGAGATTCGAATCGTAGCGACGCTGAAACACGGGATAGATGGCCCCCGAGAAACAAGAGTGTTGAACGCCCTTCGGAAGTCGATAATAAGTATTTTCATAAATTTGTAAAGTCAAATGAATTCAACAGCCGAAATGACTTAAAAAATAAATAAATAAAAATCTACATGGTCTCAGATTCCTAAAAGACTTTAAAAAAAAAAAAACACCACCCCTTGGCCGAATCATTTTCTTTTTCTTTTTTTTTTTTTAATTTCATTTCATTAAGGTCTTTATCGGCATCGAAGGCCATTTAGACCCCTTCTTTATTTATTTCAATTGGATTGGAAGCCAATTACAGACCGAGTCATTCAAAATAGTGATAATAGAAGATGAAATAAAAACAAAGATTTCTTTTTGGCTCGAATTATTTTAATTTTTGTTAACGTTTCGGGGACTAAACGCCACCCATATTCAGGACAAATGTGTTAAAAAATTCTTATCACGGCCTCCTTCAGTGGTTAGATAAGGAGCTCTAATCGTGGCTCAGGAAATTTGTACTCAGATGAATTTGTACATTCCAAAATATACTAATATTTTTACTTTTTCAACAAATGAAGAGTCAATGCTAAGAATTTTTTAACATCTTTGTTCTGAAGATGGGTGACGTTTAGTCTCCGAAAAGTTAACAAGAGAAATTAAAATAGGCCTAATTCGGACCGAAAAGAAGCCTTTGTTTTTATTTAATCTTTTATCTGTATTACGGCCTTTCTCTAATTTGTCTTTGATGATAGTGATAATGTTATTTATTGATAAGTCTAAGGTGTTAATTCGGATCGCAGGCTGTCCGATGAAAATTATTCATATACGGTAAATAAATAATTCTGATAACTTGAAATATATATAATAGCCTATGCCTAAACGTCCTCAGATGCCGAAAAGACTAAAAAAGATGACAAAAAATTTTCAAATCAATGTAGAAATCACTAATTTAATAATAATAAGAGCAAGAACAACAGAAGCAGGAAAAAACAAAAGATGGCAAATAATAATTTTAGACTCGTCATAAGTATATTTACGCCCTTACATATAAACTACATCTTTGCAGAAAATATATCGAAATGATCGAAGAGAGAAAAGAAATAAATATTCTAAATTTCTTACATAAGAATATTTGTCACTTTTACCAGATGATTTATATTCAGTGTTTACTTGAAGTATATTTTGACTAGTATATTGCATATATTGAAATTAATGTCTATTTGCTAGCCTATATAATATATGAAGGCGGTCGTGCACGAAAGGGGTGGTCTCGTGTGTTAGGGTGTGGGTGGATGAGAAAGTGACACACCACTGACACGCCCTGAACTGCCTTTCACGACGATGGAAGGGGGATGGGGCGCTAAGGGGTGCCGATGTACGAATTAGCGACATAATGGACCAGGGTGTGGCTCCTATCGAACTCACATACACACACATACATCAGTCACCGAAATTGCTGAGATCAAAAAAAAAAAAAAAAAAAAAAAAACGAATGCAAATCCACCTCACGACACCTTTTCAATCAAGGGGAAAGATTTAATGGTTTCTTTTTGTAGCTCCACTTTGTAAGCAACTTTTTACGTCTTCTTTTACGAATATTTTGAATATTTAAGAATTAGTCGAATTTTTTTTTTATAAAATAAAAAAAAAGAGATAATTAAAGCGGGTTTTATAATCAATTATAATCACTTTATTTGAATTATGATTTGATCCTAAGGTATCAAAAAACTATTCCAGCTAACCCCAAGAATGGGTACTAAATCAAATTTCAAAGATAAATAATTTAAAGAAGAGGTGGCCAACCCGCAGCTCTCCTTGAACATTTTTCAGGCCCGCGAGGTTCATCATACTTTTACAAAATATATTTATTTTAATTGAAGCTTAAGTGTAAAATGAGCTTTCTCTGAAGAAGAAGAGCCTATGTGCCTTCGAAATATCAGGAAATAAACTCATTGGGGAAAATAAAAAAATTTTATTTTTGTTTTTCCCTTCCTACACCCTTGGCGAAAAATCAGCGTAGTTTGAGGAGTTTCGGTCTATATTTATTTTATTTTATTCACCCCAAAAAAGTCTAAATCTAATATGGGGGTATATAATTTTATATGCAGCCCGCGGAGTTATAATGCATTTCCAAAGTGGTCCGCAAGATAATTTGGGTTGGCCACCACTGCTTTTAAGTGCTAAAAGTTCACTTAAATAATTTCAGAATATCAAATACAGAGCAATAAGAAAATGTAGATGACCATATAAGGTTTCGTGTAATATCGTCAAAAGATTTAAACATTTTTTTGCAACCAACAACAGATACATCAAATTACGATCTCTACATAAATGCAGTGGCGTCATTTCAACTTTTTCTTGGAGGGGGGGAAAACTTTTTTTTCTTAAAATTTCATTACAAATAGGTACTCAAATTTGGCCAAAATACATTTAATTTAATTGTTTAATTTTGTACAGTTTATATACTTGTAGATATATTTTGAAATATTTTATTTAGAATAATATAAAATTTTATAAAAATCAGAGCCCTTGGGGGGGGGATGTTCTCCCCCTGCTCCCCACAGGCGTTAAACCATGCCGTTCTATTTCTTCTATGTAGCAAAAATCCATGAATGGGGAGCGATAGCGAGAAATTAGACAGTTTACGATATGGTATCAAAGAAATCGTCATGACTAATTATTTAAGGATCGCTAATGATAGCTGAATCGAGAAAATTATATCAACTGCCTCTGGTCAATCAATATTATTAATCAATCTCTAAACAATGTTATTAATAATCGATTCAGAAATTAAACTTTATTCCTTTAAAATTTTATCAATGTCCTATGATTTATTATTATGAATATTTATTTGGTGAGATTAAAAGTACAAAAAAATTTTGTCTCAAAAAATATTAAATTTATAAAGAAGAGACAATTTTTATAAAATATTAATATTAAAATTAGTTTTTTAAGATGAGGAAATTTAATTATGCTATATATATACATATAAGACTTGGTGCATGGTCGAAATTGATTTTTTTGTTGATATTAGCTAATTTTTTTGTATACTTTAACTAAATTATTTTTTTCAATTAGAGCTTAAAGTAACAGACTCATATTTTTCACAATATGAGTTCCTCTTATAAGATTAAATTTTTTAATAGAATAATATTTTCACCAAATTATCTAAATAATTTTCTTACAAAGATGATAAAAAATAAGAGACTTTTAGATATCTATAGGCTATGTGACGTTTATATTAAAAAAGAGAAAATTTAGCTATTATGTGCTTGTTTATTACTAGGGCTCGACTCGGATCGATATGCACTAAAAAACCACAAAATAATATTTAAAAATGCCAAATAAGCACCTAAAATACGCATTATAAAACCATAATATCTAGTGCTTGATAGCCATGGGCGTATCTAGGGGGATGCCGGGGGGGGGGCTGCCCCTCCCAGAAGGCTCGTGCCCCTCACCTGGATTTTTTTTTTTTTTTTGAATACGAGTTGCCTTTCAAAGGAAGAAAGGGAAAAAAATTTTAATAGACCTATAAGTCCTTTATTATCTTGAATGGAACTCTTCTTTGTCTTCATAGATACACAAAAATAATGTGCTTCTTGCACAAATTTTCTACATATTAAATTATAAAAAAAAAGATCAAATAGATCTTTCAAATTCATCAAAAAGATATTTTAAGAGGGTGCAAAATTGCACAAGATGATTAAGTGTGATCACTCTCCCAAATGCAAATATTCATGTTTGAGAGAAGCTAAGCTAAAGGCCCTGTGCTAAAATATTATTTTGCGCCCGGGGAGAGTGATCCCCCTCACCTCTATCATAGCCTAATCTAAGAGAAAGTATTGATGCATGTTTTAAATTTTGGCCGAAATACAAATATTAATTTTGTCCGAAAATAAACTTGTTGTATTTTCATTGTGTTTATCCTCTTAACACAAAGATCCGAACTGAACTGAGTACGAATTGATGAAGAAATACCTGCCTAATTCTATTATTCAATAAATCGAAGTGTATTATGTACTTATGTACTCTCCACAAGGAAATCTTTATGTTCGATTCCCTTGCTGTTCGAAATCAGTGTGATCAGAATCAAGAATCCAATGAAACATGACAAGTTTCAGATTTTATTAATAGTTTCAATTTAAAAAAAAAAAAAAAAAAAAAAAAAAACCAAGAACTCGACTCTTTCCTCCAATCTCTAGACTAAACTACCTAAAAGGGGATAAAGAATAAGAGTATGATAATTTCTAGAGATGGATTTCCGAGACAGTTCTTGTTTACAAAAAAGTTTACAAGGGAATATCACTTAAATTTAGTAAAATGTTTAAAAAAGCATAGGAAAAATTCAAGAGATCAACTGAATAAGTAATTTAATTAATTGAAAAAAAAAATGATTATTTAGTTATGCCATTTTGTAAAATAAAAATTGAATTGTGATTTTTAAATTGTTTACTATGCTTTTGATATCCTTAGATAATTATAAATACTATATTAAGGCAATGGCGGATCCACGTTGCTTCCCATCAGGTATAAAGGTTTTAAAAAAGTGTAACGACTCTGAACGTTGTAATTATTTTTTGAATTTTTTAGGTGTATATAAAAAAATGTTTCGTTTACTCATTCTGTCTACTTCAGCTATATTTTAGATAATAAAATAACATGTAATTAAAATTTAAATTGTCCATTAAGAAAGCAGTGAGTTACCGAATAGTTTTGTTAATTTTCATACTATAAAATGAATTTATTTGTATTTTCCAAAATGCAACATCTTTAAGAAGGTATGGAGCCGCCCGGCAAAAGCATAGCTAAGAAGAAAGGGTTTATTTTAATTAAATTTTTTTTTCATAATCAAATTAAATTTTTTTAACGTTTTAATTTTAGCTGAAATATGGTATGATTCTCACAATTTTCTAGTCTTTCCACATCATTTGGACACAAAATCAAATTTTAATAAAAGAGAAAAAGATATGAAGAATTAAAGTGGCTGTTGTATTTAAACAGTAGATTGGAAAGGAGAATGCAGCCAGGTAATAAGTCTCGACGAAATTAAACTCTCTGTTAAGGAAACAGTTTCGGCTTTAATGAGACATACACTCGACTATTGGACTGAGGATGGTTTTATCTCATTAAAGCCGAAACTGTTTCCTTAACAGAGAGTTTAATTTCGTCGAGACTTATTACCTGGCTGCATTCTGCTTTCCTATCTACTGTTTAAAAGAGAGAAAGTTTATTTATAATATAAAAAATAATTAATTAAAATTTTATTGGCATTTTCAAAGTTTGTAAATTTGTAACTTTGATAGCAAAATTATTCGAATTGTTTTAGAATTATTAGTGTTAATTAATTTTTACCTTTATCGTTCTTTAAAAAAATGCCTTAGCTTTGCCTTTGCTGCCAATCTTAAAAATAAAAATAAAAGAGGAGACTCAGATAAAAAATTCAAATTTGACCAATGAAAATGATATTTTTTTAAATTTTTTTTATAACAAATAATTCATGTTTTTTGAGCTTTTTGCATAGAGTACTTTTACTTAGTGTTCCTAATATCTATGACTAATCTAAACCTAATAAAGAAGGTGGGGGTAAACAGTACCTCGATGATCAATCTTCATCCATCGAATCGCTCGAAGAATTCTGACAGAGAAACCCTAAAATCTAAAATCCACCCATTATTCCTGCCTATTAGCTAATTGATTGTCGAAATGACAATCGGGAACACACACCTTATCAATTGACGATTTGAAGATCTCTCCAAAGTGAGCTAGTACCATGACCTATTTAGAAGAAAGGGAAAAGGAAGGAAAGCCTATTTGTATTAAGAGAGGGGTGAATATAAGTTGATTTTCATTTTCTTTTTATATACGATTTAAAAAATTTTGAAAATTTTAGCGAAAAACGTGATATTGTTACAATGAAAAAAAAATTAATTTTAAGTAAAAATCAAAATTATAGAAAAATGAAAATAGTCCAACCTATATAAAGTGTTTCCCAATTATGAATTGCAAATATATCATGTGATGTTATTTTTCCATATAAATGAATTCATTTATTAGATATATTCAATATTTATTTATTATTACAATATTTATCTTTTATTTTTTTTATAGAATAAGATAAAAAAATAACTTCACTTGATTCATTTGCAATTAGAAAAAGATACAAAACTATAGGTGTTGTTATACTAGCCGAAAAAAATTCTTACGATATTAATTAATATATAGCAAAATCTCAAATACCAGACGTCTCTATTTTTTGAATATCTCAGTTAACTCTCTAGATTATAATAGAATGGTGTCCGGTATTAAAGGTTTAACTGTATTACCAATTAATAAAGGTTTTTGTAAAACCATTTCAATTTTAAAATTAGTTCACGATATGTAAAAAATTTGGGAATCACTGCCTGCCTACCTGCTTTATTTTCTAGTGTAATAGTTTATTGACTATACTAATTAGAACTATCTATGTCGCTGTAATAATTTATTAAATGAATAATTTAGATTCTTTATATTAATTTTGGAAGAGAGTTAAAATAGATTATTGATTTTTTTATCAAAGTTAATTTTGCATTTGTTTTTATTTTTTCATTTTGATCTTTGATTTTCAATTTTCACATATTTTTTATTTTTTTATTAGTGTGAATTTTGTTTGAAATTGTTTCATGGCCTTCTAGTAAAATCTGGGTTTAATTAGAATTTTACATAAATTTCATGACAGTTGAAAAATTTCAAAGAATAAAAATAGATAAAAAAAAAAAAAACTTTTATTTGCCATAGAAAAATTTATCAAATGCCCAAATTCATGTAAAATAAAATCTGAGTCTCCTTTAAAATAATCGCTGGTCTTACTTCAAGTAACTCCACTCGTAGGATTTATAGGATGACAGCAGTCTCTCCTCGATAACAAGAAGTTCCTCGTTGTAACGTGAAGGCGACATCTTGTATATTTTATCAAATGAAGACCAGTGTAGGTGGAATTGGTGTTCTAAAAATTGATAAAATATGAAGAAATTTTGAAAATAAAAAGTTAGTCGTCTTCTTTCATTATGGTTTGTCATCAAGAAATATTTTTTTTTTTTAATCTGATGGACAGCACAACCTGCGGTAATAAAAAGTTGAGTTCTGTGTATGTGACACCAGATTTTTTGTGTCAATACATATTTAGTTTCCGACGGTACAGTTGAATTTCTTGAGATATTTTGTTCAGACACACAATCAGACCATTTTGACTTTTTTGGATTATATCGAATTTTTGACATGAATCCAATACTTTCTCTCTATATAAATTAACATAAAATAAACAATTTTCATATTTGGTTTTATCTGAATTATTGTATTTATTTACTTTTATTTATCATATAATTGAATATTTATTAATTCAAATAGTCGAAAAAGATAAGTAGCGCCGGGGTGTACACCGACCCATTTGTGATTTAATAAATATTCGATTAATAAAAGTAAATTCACAATAATAATAATTGAATAATTCAATTAAAAAACAAGAATATTTTATTCCTTTAAAATAAATAATTTTTGAGGGCAAACTATATGATAGAAGACAACTAAGATTGTTTTTAAAAATAATTTCTTAAATTATGTACAATAAAAATTATCAGGAGCAGGTGAATGTAGAGAGCCAGCAAAGAATAAAAACTTTATTTAAATATCGTCGACGTTTCGGGAACGCATCGTTCCCATAAATTGTTAATGTAGATTAGATTTGATACATGTCGGTGTAACATAAATAATGATATAAGCAATTTTATGCTATAATTTTGTATGAACTGACAATCTAAGCAACATTAACAATTTATCGTCCTGAAGATGAAAACTATGCGTTCCCGAAACGTCGACGATATTTAAATTTAATTAATTAATTAATTATATTAAGTTTTGACTCTTTGCTGACTCCCTACATTTACCTGCTCCTGTTAATTATCACTCACCCAACGAATTTCTTTTTTACAAACTACTTGGCAATCTACAATAAAAATTGAATATTTAAATTACCTTGATCCGTAGAGAAGATCTAAAGACATAATGATATTTTTTCAATAGGCTCAATCCCTCTTTAGAATTTTTCCTGAAAAAAAAAAGAAAATATTTATAGGCATGCTACATATTAATAGGGTTTATAAAGGAAAAATTAATTAGGTAGACGAAAAAAAAAATTAATTTTAAAATTAGATAAAAAAATATATAGACTATATAATTTTATTTCTGTTTGATAAGAAGTGGAATTCTCCTGCATAAACATTTGAATTATATTTTCAATTGTTTGCACCTAAAATATTTAAAGAAGTATATAATTAGAAAAATTCTAGCTTAAAGTAGATGAATGTTTTCATATCTAATTATTTTTAAATATCATTCTTCTAAATTGGGTTTATCTTAAGGCTTTCCTAAATTTTATCGTTACCCAAAAGTCCTTCCAGGGAGTGAGAAATAAGATGGATGGGCTAAGGTTTTATTTCAGGCTTTATAATCAAATATTATTAAAATATTTGATGGGTTTAAAAAATTGGAGTAGCCCCGATATATGTTTACTTGGTTAATAAAATTCTCTCAAAATAAATATTTACCCAAATAAAATCATTTTATTAAATTGTTGTAATTGGATATCTCATTGTGATTTTTCCATTTATTTTCTATTTATTTCCAAATAAACAACTTGTTTGATTTACAACTTAATCCGAGAGACTCGTAGTTGATTTTTTCCCCTGTCCCTAGCCCGTACTTAACCTTTCCAACCCTCCTTCTCATGTTTTTTTTTTTTTTTTTGAGAGGGTCCTACGTGACTCCCATGCCAGGTTAGTTTTTTGCCAACCAGGTTGTTGTTACGTCAGTTGATAAATATATAAATATATATATATATATATATATATATATAAGCTTATATACTCAACTATATTATATATATAAATATAAACATACAAGTATATATGAAAGTTGGAAGATTGCTTCTTCAATACTTTCCAATTTTCTTTCGAGATATCTATCCCTTTTATATAAAATCTTTAAATTGATACATATTTTTACTTTCTCTTAGCTATATGTTAATATATGAAAAGTTTTGTAATCGTGCCAAAAATGTAATGTTGAGATTTTAAAAGAAATACACGTTTCAAAGTGTTGACTTTGTATCTTTCTGTCAACAAAATATCTCAAGAACAAAAGAGCTGGGAGGTTGAAATTTGATATTTAAATTAGAGACCCCTTTAGAGGGTAACACTAAGCTTTTGAATAAAATTGGCTAAAAAGCACTAATAATTTACTGATGTACTTTTTCAGTTTTCTCGAAAGACACAACTTTCGAATAGTGAAGATAAGAGAAAGTTGTGTGACTAACAGCAGAGAGCTTACATGGGTAACAAAGCTTAGTGTGCTTTAGGAGTAAATATCCAACCCTCTTAATTTTACAACTCATTATTTTGGTGTTTAAAAACAATATATCAAATTAATTATGATATTAAAAATCTATTTTCGTCCTTAAAATATTTTGACCACACACAGACAGTCTCAAAGCATAAAAACACACACACACAAATCTAGACAAACAATTTTGTGGGGACCACTTTTTTTAGACTCGGGGAGCTTCAAAACGTGTACATCCATCAAAATCTCGAAATCGAATTTTTGACATGCATTACTTTCTCTCTATATATTAAACATATATTGTATAGGTAGGAGAAAGTAAAAACAAAGACAATTTCTAAGTAAAATATTTAATTTATAAATTATAAGTTTGTCAAACAATGCGAGAAAGAAGGCAATTGTTGATTTATTTATAGACTGGCGGCGCCGTTTAGCTAGACGAGCTTTCTAAAAAAGATTGACTTGTTTTTTAATCTAACTAAATATACTGAGTTCAAGGACGGATACAAGGGGGGGGGGGGTAAAGGGGATAATTACCCCCTCCCCCGAGATTTGAAAAAAATATTTTTTTTTTGGAAAAAAATTTTATTTTTAATATAAAATTTTAAAAATTAATACTTAAAAATATGATTTGTATATATATTCTGGTAAACAAGTATAGAATGCACCTTTAAATTACCGAAAATAAGAAAAATGTGTGCGATCAGTCACACCAGATTACCCCCCTTCCCCCGAGAAACTCCTCTGGATCCGCCACTGACTGAGTTGCCTTTTCTCATATAAGAAAGAGAGAGAGAGAGAGAGAGAGAAAGTTTAATAGTTACAATTCTCACTCTTTCTTTCTCTTAATAAATAAGGAGAAAAAGAATAATAGTATCTAATAATCTCTCTTTATAATAAAGAGAGAGATAATAAGATAGAAAGAATTCTCTCTTTGTCTTTATAATAAAGAAAATAAAAAACACAAAATACCTAAATATAAGATGTTGGAGCAAAGGAGCAGAAGGAATAACATCATAGCAAAGGACTGAGAGAGTGAGGAGGTTGTCTTGAACACTATAACATTGCCTGGTGAGAGTTTGAATGGATGGACGACATGACACCTACTGAGACGGTGAGTCTGGGCGTTTAACACAGGCAAGATGGCGCATCGTCGCTGCCCCGCCGAATAAACCCGAATAAAACCGAACATTCACGAACGAGTGTTTGTTAAGAGCCACAGTCGAAGCTATCTGGTGTGACTATTCTCTAATCCCTTCAATCATAATTTTTATATCATTCAAAGCCTCAACTGGAGAAAAGGGAGAGGTATTGATAAATATATTTAAAAAAAGAGAACAAAGCAAACTTTTACAGCATCAATATTTCCTTTTGTTTTTATAAATTATATTTAAAAACCTGGTGTGACTGGACGCACAGCACACAACTTTCTCTTAGTAATCGAAAATTGTGTTCTGTGCTTTCACACCAGATTTTTGTGTCCGGGGAACCAGACCTAAATGAAAAAGAAAAATGTTGACTTACCAATATTACCTCCGCCAGCTTGAACTCCCAAAGAGATATGAAGAGTAGAAGGATTCAACTTTAAAATCGCAGAGATATATCTGAAAAATAAATAAATAAATAATTAATTCGTTAAATATTTTTCGAGATTTATATATTTGAATAAGATAATAGTATTCAAAATACCTCGATTCGGACTTAACTAGTCATAGATATATTTAACAAGACTGTGAGTGTTGTTTATTGGTGAGGCCAAACATACCATGGCGCCCGGGAATAGAACCCAGGATCTCCAGCTTTTCCGAGACATAGGCGTGCTGTCCACTTCACAGGTCACCGGATCCTCGACCTACACCAATAAAACTCACTTCCACTTATATGCAGTTAGTCGCGTAAGTTACCAACATAGTGAAAAACTTTAAAGAAAAATTTATCACTTGTCTGCCGCTTTTTAAACCAGTAGAGCAGTGGTTCTCAACCGGTGTGCCCCGGCACACAAGAGTGCCGCGAGAACGCCTCAGGGGTGTCGCGAGATATTTAGGTAAAAAAAAAAGCGGAAAAATAAAGCTTTCCTCGGCAAAAGGTGAAACGATTTAAACGAAAGCGGCAAAAATTTCTTGCAGGACGGAAAAACTTGAGCTTAGCTAAAAAAAAAGGCAAAACGATTTTTAGGACAAAAAAATTTTTGTATAGACGGCAAAATTTTCGTTTTCCTAAAAAAAAAAGAAAATGATTTTGATGCAAGGGGAAAAAAATTTTCCGCAGGGTGAAAAAAATTTCGTGGAGGAGAAAAAAAAGGAAAGGTGCCCCTAGTGTGTTATTCCCAACGCACCTTTGGGGTGCCGTGGATTTCAAAAGGTTGGAAAACACTGCAGTAGAGGGCCTCACCAATAAACACTTACAGTCTTGTTAAATATAAATAAATAATTATATTAAGACCTTTGTAAAATAATTGTCTTTTTTTTAATAACTATATCTACAAGTAGCCTATATACTAGCTGCGCATGCCTAATCGTACATAACAGTGCGGGAATGTAATATATTATAATAAGTGGATAAATTGCCTTCGGGGCTTGGTGTAGGGGTTAGCGTGCTAACCTCGTATACCTCGTATACTAAAAGTCGCTGGTTCGGACTCCAGGCAGTCCGATGATTTTATTTAAGGCATTTGGATACCAAAAGGCTTAAATAGAAATGCCTGGACCCCCAATAGATATATTTAAACATACGAGTATCGTTAAAAGTCTTAAATGGCCTGAGTTGCCGAAAATACTGTGCGAATGTGTGTGTGAATGTGAGTGGGAAAGAGAAAAAAAAGATGGAATATTTTTAAAAAAATACAAAAATAAAATAAAAGTGGATAAATTGTAGGCAGCCAAAGATGTATTAAAGAAAAAATTTTTAATTCTTATTTAATGCCATCTGGTCTTTGAAGTCGCGGCCACCTTTGAGCCTAAGTCAATATCTCATGACCCCCCCCCCTCTTTTTTTTTAATTCAGTTTGGTTAAAAAACTATTTATAATCTCGAGGAAATAAAACTCTCTGTTTAGGAAACAATTTCAGCGATATTTCATTAAGCCGAAACTGTTTCCTAAAATATTTATAATTTTGAATTTCGTAGGCATTACATAACTAAATCGTCTTGAGTGCAAAATGGTCCTCTAGAGGCCGAACCAACCAAAAGGCCTACCGTAGGGCTGACAAGTTCGTTTACTCGACTCGGGAGGCGCCACTAATCAAGAACGCCCGATAGTTAGGCAAAACTTTGCCATTAAAGATAAACTTATTGCCTGGTAAATAAGGGTGTTTGAGATCTCTGGGAGAGGTGAAGTTTGCAGGTTAGCTTAAATTTTTATAATATTTTCTAAGACTATAAATTTGTAAAGTGTATTCTTTATTCGATGAGTGGAGGCTAAGTAAATAAAAAAGCTACATACATATACATTAGCACTTGAAGATTTTTTACATTTATGAAATTCTTGAAACAAAGATATAAAAAACAATTCAAATATTTCATTTTTAGGTTAGGATGAATTTCGTTTGAGGAGCTAAATTATTTAATTATACTTTATTTTAAATATTCTCATTGTGAATAAAAGTTGAAATTTATAAACTCTAACATTTTTTGTTAAACCGTTACTAAACTCAACTTGAAACAAAAAGGAAAATTTCAGTTAATTTACCTAAGTTTTTTTTTAACCGAGGTTGTTTTTTGTTGGAGTTGTTATTTGCTCTATATTACCACGAATTAAGGCTTGCCGACATAAGCGTCCGTTAGTGTTTGGTTATGTTTCCTCGAGCCTCTCTTAAAGACCAAAGTAGAAAATGGCGGGTGTCGGTTAAGTTTATTGCAATGGCGTTTTTTTCTTTATTTTTTTCCCTCTTTTTTTTCCTTTCCTGCTATTTCCCTCCTGCATTACTGGCTAGGTTCTTCTCATTACTGCCCGAATTCTGATTGCCCTACCGACCAATAAAACAAAATTAAACCAATGAGGGAATTTTAATCGTTGATTCGCGACGTCTTTTGGCCGGCATGCTTCTTAATCTGAAAAAGACCTTAATAGATTGGACTCTATATAACCCGATCGAGCCCATTTCCATATAAATTGAATTCCTTTTTTTTTTTATTCGTTTTTTTTTCTTTCGTCGTCTTTTATTTGAGCTATGACTTGGAAGAAAGTGAACTGTAAACTGGCTATTTTAATAACTTGCAAATTGAAGAAAAGTAATGTAAAATCATCTAATAAGTAAATATTCCCAATGGAAGAATCTTTAATTAATATTTATTAATACATTCGAAAGTTCGTCATCTTTGATATTTATTCATCGAAAGAATTCTTATGAATTGATAAAAACTTTCTTTCTCGATCATTCAAAATAAATTACTTCTTGAGACAATTATTTAATCATAATCATTGAATATTAGATTATAATGTCAATTTTTGGAAAATATATAATGAAACAAGATTTATTGATTCAATTATTATTGTTCTTTTAATAGAAGTAGTTAGATAAAATAGAAAATAGACCATGATAGATTAACGAAAAATGACGATGAGTAGGTAGAAAGAGTAGGCCTAAATTTTATTGTAGCTAAGATCTAAGTAAATTTTAAATTTGATCTTTTGGTAGGTAGGTGATCTTCTAAGGAAAAAAAAATAATTTATTATATATGTTAGGTTTACAGTTTATACTAAACTAGTTTGTCCTAGGATACCTAAACTTCATTTGATAACTTCGAATCGAGACATTTTTTTATTTTAACATTAGATTTAAACAAATAGGTCCCAAAACTAGTTAACTAATTTTTTAAACAAACTAGGGCAAACTAGTTTATCATATGACAAACTAGTTTAGGACAAACTAGTCCTAAAAACAGTTTGGTCTTTAGCATATATATAATGTTGATGCTAACTAACTCTTGACATGCACTATTTTGAGAGAAAATTTATTTTGCTGGTGAACCACATATACTTAGAAAGGGGACCGAACCCGCGATTTCCAGTCCAGCACATATGATACATAAATTTACATGTATTATGCATACGATCAACTCCAGGACATTAACAATTTTAAAAGACTGAAGATGGGTCAATAAAATTAACCCGAAACGTCTCTTTGGATTGTGAAAAATCGGAGGATTTTTATTTTTGGCTGACCTTTAAATCTAATTTTTTATTCTAATAAAAAAATTTCTTGAGTGAAATAAATAGGCTCTTATTTCGTTAAATACGAATTTTTAAAATAAAAAATATTTCTAATTAAAAATTATATTTTATTTTCTCAAAGATATATGCTTTCAGAACTTGATGTTTTTTGGGTGCGGACATTTAATCAAGATTCGCAGGAACTTTGCAGCCAGGAGATTAAATAAAAAATATTTTATTTTTATTTGCCAACGTTTCGGTCGCCAATCACGATCTTCATCAGGGCAAATATTTAAGATCTTGTATAATTGACAATATTTGCTCTGATGAAGGTCATAGTTGACGACCAAAACTTAGGCGAATAAAAATTAAATAAAAGATTTTGTTATTTAATCTTCTGGCTGCAAAGTTCCTACGAATCCTGATATATGCTTTCATGTTATAGTGGCATTCCAAAGTAGAGGAAAATATGATAAAATTTTTATTTACTGTATAATAAGAAGTTATATTCTCTCCATATTTATTTCATGTTTAATTGGAAAATAATTAGTCTTTCATTATCTAAATTTTAGTCAGTGGGTCATTTGGATTTTCTACCAGACAATATGCCATAAAATAGATATCAAATGTTTTTTTTTTTTTATTCTACTTTTCAAATGTCTCTGTTCATATCTAGTCGGGATTATTTATTATCTATATTCATAAACGAATTATTAATTAAAAATTTAAATGACTTTTTGATCTTTAACTCTTAGAGTTGAGTTTTTTTCAATTAACCTTTTTTTTTAATAATGTACAAACTTGAAACTTTTTATAATATTTCATTTTCTCTTTTTTTTTATTTTAAGAATAAAGTCATGTCTACATATTGATATTGTCTAAGGTAATGGAAAGTCTATCCCAGTACATGATAGGTTAATTTGGTCCTAAAGCAGGCTTTTTCAAAAATCTAAGGCTGGGGCCTCTTTAAGATTGATTACGCTTTCTTAATTAAACGCACTGCGGCGGTTTACGGCTAAATTAATAATCCCGTTTAATAAACTCCGAGGGCTTTAACCCCTTTCCCCATCTCCACCCACTTCTCAGGCCACATTAATAAGAATTTACTCTAGATTAATAACGCGGAAAAAATGGCAGTTTTATTTTATTACTGGATGTTTCGCGATATTATTAGAGTTGGTCGTAATATTTTTTTTTTTTTATTTTATGAAAAAGAATTATCAAAAGAAAATGAAAAGAATTTTAAAGAAAATTTAAACAAATTAATTAATTGATTTCATCAGAGATTTTATGTTTGGTAAAATTAAGTCTAGAATTTCTTCAGTTTTAACTATCCCATTCTTCTCATTTTTACCCTTTCATAAAGTTTAAAAATTCAAAATTTTGTCTTATATCTCTCGGTCCCATCTAAAGCTTAATAGGCCAATCTCGATTATCGAGAAAAAAAAGGCAATGACAGAAGGTAAAGAATGAGGCATATGAATCATATGGATAAGAGGGAGGAAAAGATGTGTGCATTTTTCATATTGGTAAGTACGCGAAAGTTCAATAAACTCGTTTTTACTTTCTCTTACCTACTTTACTGATGCATTTTTTCGGTTTTTATTTCGATTTTCTCAAAATTCGCTGGAACTATTTTGATTAAAATTTATAAATCAATTATTTTTTAGTTGCTCTTTAAAATGTATATTCTCATTTTGCCATTGAAATCTTCTGAAGACTACTTTACTCTTGTACTTCATAGGAAAGAGAGGAGAAATGGTTGCCATGATAACAATACATAAATATTTTCCCATATTTATAAATTTTTTTTTTTTTTTTTTTTTATGAAAAAAAAACACACTTTTTTCTCATTCACACTTACACTCACACACACGTTCACACAGTCTTTTCGGAAACTTAGGCCATTTAAGACGTTTTATGATACTCGTATGTTTAAATATATCTATTGGGGGTCCAGGCATTTCTATTTAAGCCATTTGGTATCAAAATGCCTTAAATAAAATCATCGGACTGCCTGGGGTCCGAACCCGCGACTTTTGGTATACGAGGTTAGCACGCTAACCTCTACACCAAGCCCCGAGGGCTATAAATTTTACATCTTGATTCGAATTGTCGGGAACTAAATATATGTCGACACAAAAAAATCTGATGTGACAAGCACAGAACACAACTTTCGATTACCGAAGGTAAGAGAAATTGTGTGCTGTGCGCCAGTCACACCAGATTTTTTTTAAATGTCTTTAGTGCGGCACCATTTTATTTATTGATATAAACATAATAATAATTGTTCGTTGTGAGTCTTTTAGATAGAGAAAGAAAGCCATAGATATTTCTAAATTAAAACTAAATGGGCCTACTTTTATATTTTCGAAAATGTATCCAGCTGGATTATTTAAGGGCTTTTTTCATTGATAATTAAAAGAATTTTTCAATCATTTATTTTTCAATAAAAAATACTTAATCTAACCATAAAAATCAAGAAAATCTTATTTTTAATTAAAGAGATAATTTTATATTCTCTTTCTCTACTTCTTTCATACTTTCCATAAAAAATAAAATTTTAAAAGAGACATTTGTAAAGAAATTAATTCTTATTAAAAAGATAATTTATACTAGAAAGTTAGTTGTGCTGATAAAGGAAAAGAAGTTCCACTCTGCACACTGAACTGATTGTTTTTGGAGACAAATCCCCTCAACAAATTCACCTCCCCATCTATTTGGACCCCAAGCAACTTTCCTTGAGCTTAAGCTCACTCGAATGGATGGAGATAAGTCGCTAAATAAACACTATTCGTTTATGTAAAAGACTCGAGGTTTATGGCCCTAGTTACAAATGTATAGAAAAAGCTTAAGCTTGCGAACACATCCGCCGAGTTCGGAATAAAGTCCACGACAAGTTTGACCTTTCAAAAGTCATCAATTAAATTTTAATTCACTTTCATTTTTACTTTTTTTTTTTGTAAATAATTTGCAATGAGACGTCTCGACAAAAATAAAGAGGACTTTTTTAACATTCAAAATAGAGGTATAAATTAAATTCTTATTGCTAATCTGAATTTTTATCAAGAAGTTACTTTTTTATTTTAATTATTAACGATTTAAATAGAAATTCACTAAAATGAAAAAGCACATTTTCAAACAGGAGATTCAGTATCAAAACATCCCTGCTGAAAGCTAGCTTTTATTTTAAATTCTTACCCAAAATGTAAACATAGAAAATTTGTTTATAACAAATACTCAAGAAATAATGAAATCAAAAGATCAAAATTTGAACAATAAAAGCAATTAATATTACTAGCTGAGCCGCCCGCTTTCGGCACTTATGGACTCCCCCGACTCTGGCTCACGTCCGTCTTTTCTATCTTGTTCCTTTTTAACGTTCCTCAAAATTTTACTGGCTGTGGCGATATCCAGGAGACCGGCAGACAAATATTAATGAATTATAGGCCTAGTACAACACAAATATATCTATGATAGAAAAGAATATAGTTAAAGAAATAAAAAAATTAAAAAAAAATTATTAGCAGACAAACTATCGCATTCAGCTAGCAATTGAAAAATTTGTTTTTGTTTTTTTTTAATTAAGTTCTGTTTCGGCATCGAAGGCCATTTAGACCCCTACTCTATTTATTTCAATTGGATTGGTAGTTGGGTGCAATGTTATATACATTCAAATTTAATTTCTTCTATATTTTTATGTACTGTTTCTATAAAAATATCTAAAGTCACTTAAATTTATTTATAAAGTTTTCTACATGTATTTGAAAAAAAAGACAGAAATGTAAAATAAGCATTTTCTTTTTTGCTTATTTGTTGTTTTGTATAATAATCTAAGCTCGGGTGTTCTGTTTTAAAGTCTTTTAATTCAGTATTAAAAGATTGTTAAGAAAAAAGTTTATACAATCTAAGATAGCGGTCATAAAATTCTTAATCGTTTAGCTCGCTGATTCGATCCAACTCTTGTTCAATTATTCTGATTGATCAAACGAAGAATAAAATGGCCTTAAAGCTCTGGGATTGAGTAAACTTGAATTGGATCGCCTTAACAAGAAAAGAGAGGGGACCTTTGCTTGAACGCAAAAGAAAAGCCATTCAAAAAGAAAAATTATTATTGGAATGAATATCAAAGAAATGAAATTATTTTAATCAAAAGAATATGATTAATTATATTTTAAATACAGTCCCTTTTTCTAAAGGGTGACTATGAAAATGTCATTTCTTTTCCTTTGAATATTTATCAGCTGACTGGCCTTAAAAACCGGATGAAGTATTCATTTTTATTTTCAAAATAATAACAAAATTAATCTCTATATATTATGTAAGAGGGGGTGAAAAGTTTTTGCTAACGAAAGGAACCGTATTTTTTTTGCTACAAGTGAATGAAAATGGAGTAGATTATAAAAATATTAAGCCCTTCAATATAAAATAGGGATCTCGCTTTCGAAAAAAATTAATGTTCTTAATAAAGAGATGAATAATTAAAATAAATTTTTTGATCCTGTGTTTGTAATTCTAATGGTATTTGGTTGAAAATAGAATATATATCAGTGAGAGGAGGGAACGTAATATTAGATCTTGCCTCAGGCCTCGTAATAGCTTAGGCCTCTCCTTTTTAAGACCAGAAAGACAATATTTTAATCTAATCAATGAAGATATTATGTTAAATTCTTTATTTTGAAAAAAAAAAAATGAATAGAATACTCTAACTTTGATTATAGGAAAGTAAAAAGGGTAATGAAATTTCAGCCAAAAAGATGAAAAAGTAGTTTCCAAACTTTATGTTACCATGCCTCCCTTAAAAATATTTAATCGTTTAACGCCCCCCCCCCAAAAAAAAAAACCTTTATTGATACAAACTATTATATTGTTTATTTATAAAAAATTTAGCAGTCATTTAGAAAATTACTCCTTGTGGCTAATATTCGCGCCTCCCCTAAGACTAGTCCGCGTCTCGCTAGGGAGGCGCGCCTCACAGTATGGAAAACGCTGGCCTAGAGTTGAGGTGAAATCGAAAAAATGCGTCTCGCTTTTCTAAATTATATAAAAGCGAGGAAATATTTTTCACTTAAATAAAACCCCTACAGAATTTTAATTGTTTCATATATCCTAGCTTTTATATAACTCAGAAAGGCGAGGCGCATTTTTACTTTCTCTTACCTCTATATATATGTTAATATATATAGAGAGAGAAAGTATTGGATTCATTTTTATTTCACCTCGACTCTGGGCAAAAATAATGCGAGGCGCCCCTTTTCTTTTTGGGAAATATTACATTTAAATATTATTTAACCGTTGTTAAAGCTATGCCATGAATAGATCATTTATTATGCATTCCAAACGATAAACAATGTAAATATACCGTTTGGTATCCATTCGAAACAATAAGTTTTATAAAATTTTAGGGTTTTTATTTTTGTTATGTTGGTGCGATGTAAATACCGAAATGTAAAATAATAAATATAGTGTTAAATTTAATTTTAATTTCTGATTTTAATTTTAATAAATCCTTGAAATATAGAACCTAGAGCAGGAATGGGGAAACTTTTTGAGACTTGGGTCAAATTTTGTTCATATTTTTTTTAGTACTAGCTCGTGGATCATTAATGCCCATTTGCATGCCCAAAGGTTCGCCATCACTGACCTAGAGTAATTTTTTGTTGAATTAGAATTTATCAAATTTCAGAAATACATGTATATATACAGTATTTTATAATGTTTCAACTAGTGCCCACGGCAATCAGTTTAAATTTAATTAAAAGTTAGCTAAAATTATAAATTTTAGAAAAAATAGAGTTTATTTCATTTTTCTTGCCTATAATAAAATCCAATTGCTCGTAATAATTCATCATTCCATTTGATTTATTATTTGTTTTACCTTTACATCCCCTAAATGTCGCCAAATAAGGTTATAAGTTTGTATCTGTAAAGATACTAATTATTTGACATTCTCCCTTTAACTTTAAATGAAATAACACATAAATAAGATTATTCTTCCCTATAATATCGCAATTAATTCGTCTTCTCTGAGAAAAGGTACGAACAATCCCTTTAGGAATGAGATCAATAAGTCATCTGTGCTAGGATAAACATTTATGCTTTTAATGTATCCAACATAAATTTGTATTTTACCAAGAGAGAGGGGTCAAAGACAGCAAAAGGGTTTTAACGCACCTTTTAACACAACCCACCGCCACCACGTGGACAATCTATTATCATTTAGCGAACTTTGTTGTAACAAAACTTGTTCGACTTCAAAGCAATAAAAGAGCAAAAAGGAAAAAAAAAGAAGACAATACAGTTAAGATTCCGGCGTATTTATTTCATCCGCTTTGATTCTGAGTCCATCTCGCTCATTTGTCGTGTCCGGGGTTTGATTGGGTCCTTGGCTTTGGTATACCCTATAACACCCTTAGGGTAGTTCCTTTGGTCAATTCAATTAGAGATTTGGTGGGGACCGTCACCACCGCTTGACGCACTTCCGGCCAGGTACGGGTAGGGTTGTCAGATCCTACCTTTTTGAGGAAAGAAAAACCGGGAATAGGGATAGGGGGGATGTGTTGGGATGGGTTGGGTTAGAAAAGGGAAAGACGAACGAATGAACGGATGGACAGAAAGTCGGCAATTGGGGAGATAGAAGAGGGAAAGAGAAGGCCTGATTCCTTTCTCTGAGAGCTTACGCCAATTTGTGCGCGTGCAGAAACGTAACGAAGTTATTCAGGGAATGAAGCCAACGATCCTCTCTTCTTCGTTGGAAAAGCACAAGTTCCCCTTCTATGGACGACCAATTAACGACCGTCCTTCAAAGCCAATCAAATTCCATAAATTAAAACAAAAATCAAACAATCCCTTCACATTTATTTTGATTTGATTACAATTTACTTATATAACCGGGTGTTAAAGAGTCTCAGATCGAGTTGGCACTGAATTGTAATGCGATTAACAGTTTAATCTAGTTTTGTTTAAGTTCAACTGGTCTTGCAACCATAATAAAACAAGAAGATTAATTCCTACATACAAACGAGGGATCTATTGGAAATTTAAATTTAATTAAAGGATTCATTAGTTTTAAAATAAAAAAAATTTTAAATGTAAAAGTTTGTAATTTGAAATTTAAAAAATCTTGTGAATGGGCTTTTTAATTCGATTTAATTAATTAATACACTAATCACTCTTTCATTTGGAGCAAAATTAAATGGATTACTTCACTACCAAGTGATAAAATCTATTTAAATTATATTATTATAATTTACAAATTAATTTAAATAAATCTCTGAACCAAAGGAATGTGATAGAGTTCTAGAGTTCTTTTGTCGTATGGGTCAGGAGGTCGCATTACGTCTCTTGGGACAAACCTTTAATTCACTTAAATTGGCTACTAATCAATTGAAATAAATAAGAACGGTGTTTAAATGGCCTCCGATGCCGAAACAGACCCTTAAAAAAATTAAATAAGTATGGAGAGGGTCTAAAAAGCCTCAGACTGTAAAAATATTTAAAAAAAAATTTTTATTTATGCAGATTCGCGTAGCCTTTTTCACCAAATCCTATTTTTTTTTTTTTTTTAATTCTAATTATCATTGTTAAAATAAAAATCTCTCTAAAAGCAGAAACAAATTTATTTGTATCTTGACTGAAAATGGCTGAATTACAACTTTCTATGATTCAGAAGATGCAATTAAACAACGACAAAATGTATAGTAGAAAAATATGACAGAATGTCAAATTCAAACCCATTTAAATATATTTCTATGCCTCAAGCTGGGAAACAAGAAAGAACTCACTTAAAATGTTGGAGTGGGGGATGAAATTTTTTTTCAACGATTAGCTCTTTAATTACAGCTATTTAAAGATAGAGAGTTTGCACCCCGTCCCAGGCAAAAAAATTTATTTCAATTGATTGTATACCAATTGATTGAAATAAATAGGAATAAATGACCTCAGATGCCGAACACCTTAAAAAAAATTACAACTATGTGATTAAAAGATATGTTTAGGCTCCCACTCTTTGCCAACCTCACACTAGTTTTAAAAAAAAATAAAAAAATAAGCTTAATATTATATTATTGTTCAATAGTTTTTTTTTTTTTTTATAATTTACAGATGCTGGGCCGGTAGAATTTAATCTTCAATACAAGATGAGAACAAGAACAAGAAAGGAACATCTTGTATTGAAGATTAAATTGTTCAATAGATAAATTTAGTATTCTGGAATGATTCAATAAGATTAATGGAGAAAATAAGCCAACGATTGCTTTCCACAGTAAAACACTTTATTTAGCAAATATTTGGGATTGCATAAGGCATTATATCCATAAAAGCTATTTGAATTTTTAATTTATTCCATAATACTGAGAAAAAGCTTTCCAAGAAAATCATATTAACATAATTTCTGTCTAGATTGTCTTCTTAATTGAAATCCCCCTTTTTTTTAAATTTTTCACTGCTAACTCATCCAGTAAGAAACCAAACTGTTTCAAAAACCGAGACAAATAATATAAGAGGTATCATAACTCGATTCTAGTTTTGAATTTCATTCAATTAAATTATTTTAGCGTTTATTAGTGCTTCTATATGTCATCCCTATGCATAGAAAGAGAAAGAATAATTTAGTTGGGAGAATGAAATCATACTAATATAGCAATCTTTGCAAATATATACAAACTTATATGAATATATACACGATATATATATGCTGTATAGTCGACAACTCTACAAGATTTACCGGAAGTCCTTCGTTATCCCATTGATCAAAATGGATGTTCAGGATGCGCTTTTCGTACTGTTTGATACGCCTGTCTTATCAACAGTCAGAGAGAAAGCAAGATTGCCAACATGCCCAATTGCATGCTACCCTAATCAAATTTACATTTAATATTCTGTCTACCCCGAGGCAAGTTTCCCGTGGATTGAAGAGAGGGAGGGTTTTTGGGGTGTTGACCTGCGGGGGGTGTGATTCGCCCATTGAAAAAAAAAAAAAATATTTACACTTTCATGGCTTGATTATTCAATTGAATTAGGATTTAAAATGGCGTTGAATTAATTGATTAAAGAAGGAAATTCGTCTGTGGCTTAAAGAACGTTTGCATCTTATTTAAATTATTTTCCCTCTCGGATGGCAAAAGCGCCAAGCAATTAGCGAATAAACTTTAGCTAAAAAAAAAGATCAAAGTCCTTTTTTTTCTTTATTATATAACTCTAATCTTTTCTCACCCTTCTTTTATTTAAGAAAAAAAAATTCAAAAAGAAAAAAAGATGCTATTTAAAGTGAATAAATAAATAAAGTTTGAAATTTTATTTAAATCAGTAATTATTTTATTAAAATCAGATTATTTGAATAATAGTCTATAAATATTTATATTATTTTTAATCTAATGAAGATGAAAAAAAAATTCGTTAAGTGCTTAATTTTCATTTAGGGATATAAACCTAGTTCGGAAAGAGATAGCGATTATGTCAGAACAAAGAATTGGATACTTGTTTAGAGAATCAATTATTATTTGACCTAAAAGTTCATTGATGATAGCATTCACCCACAAGATATATTTAAATAAGATTTGGTGGCTGTGAACGTAATAGATTTTGATAGGGCAGGTTCAGCCAAATAAAAAGCCTTTATATGCTTCTCGACTCCGGAGACGTTTCGAGATATTTTTAATGTCTCATCTTCAGTCCGTATCGAAAATTAGCATAACGGTAGTCATTAATATACAGCATATGTACATATAAATTTTATATAATGAATACGCCTTGAAGCGTTCATGAGAGGATATATTCTCAATAGTTCTATTGAGAATATATCCTCTCATGAACGCTTCGAGGCGTATTCATTATATAAAATTTATATGTACATATGCTGTATATTAATGACTACCTTTATGGTAATTTTCGATACGGACTGAAGATGAGACATTAAAAATATCTCGAAACGTCTCCGGAGTCGAGAAGCATATAAAGGCTTTTTATTTGGCTGAACCTGCCCTATCAAAATCTAAGATATATTTAGTTTCCATCGATATATTAAAATTCAAGATGTAAAATTTATAAACAAAATATAAAATTTGGCGTAGTAAGTAGCGTGCCTACCTCCTATACCAAACTTCGCGGGTTCGGACCCCAGGCAGTCCGTGATTTTATTTAAGCCATTTGGATACCAGATGGCTTAAATAGAAATGCCTGAACCCCAATTTGATATACTAATTACAACGGTTATCGTCAAAGTCTTAAATGGCCTAAGTTGCCGAAAAGACTGTGTGAATGTGTGTGTGAGTGTGAGTGTGAATGAGAAAAAAGTGTGAATCGTAGTAGGTAACGTCCCTACCTCCTATACCAAACGTCGCGGGTTCGGACCCAGGCAGTCCGATGATTTTATTTAAGCCATTTGGATACCAGATGGCTTAAATAGAAATGCCTGAACCCCAAATAGATATATTAATTACAACGGTTATCGTCTAAAGTCTTAAATGGCCTTAGTTGCCGAAAAGACTGTGTGAATGTGTGTGTGAGTGTGAGTGCGAATGAGAAAAAAGTGTGAATGTTTTTTTTTCAAAAAGAAAAAAAAAAAAAAAAAAAAGTGTGAATGTTTTTATTTAAAAAAAAAAATTATATTTTATTACCATGGCAACCATTTATCCTATATTTCCTATGAAGTACAAGAGTAAAGTGTGCTTCAAACAAATTTGAGAGCAAAATGAGAATATACATTTGAAAGAGTATCTAAAAAATAATTGATTTTTGAATTTTAATCAAAATCATTAGAGCAAATTTTGAGAAAATCCAAAAAAAAAAAAAAAAAAACTGAAAAAGTGCATCAGTAAAGTACTAGTAGCTACTATTTGGACGATTTTGTTCAAAAGTTTCGTGTCACATCTCAGGGGAGTAACTTAAATATAAAATTTCAACTTCCTAGTTCTTTTCGTTTTTGAGATATTTTGTTCACAGACAGACCATGTAGCGGAAACCATTTTTTTTGGATTCAGGGGACCTCAAAACGTGTATATCCGTCAAAATCTCGACATCGAATTTTTGACATGAATACAATACTTTCTCTCTATATATATTAGCATATATAGAGGTAAGAGAAAGTAAAAATTTTATATTTTAATTACCTTGTAGTGATGCTTACAAGGGAGTCGTGAGTGAACCTGGCGAGGTGTTGCTCAGGTTGCTAGCCTACAGGCTGTTGGCTCTGACGGCGACGACCAATGGCGTGAAGAGTAACTTGGCCGGCGCAACCAACAATTATCTGTCAATAATATAAAAAATAAAATTAAAAGAGGTTTTTTTTCTTTGAAATGTTGCTATACTTTTTTTTTCTATGTCAAATAAAATTATTCCCTATTTGCTCTAGAATTAAATATAACAAATGTACTGAATCTCATAAATCGGAAGGGTTGAGTTTATCGACTATATAAATATTAAATACAGCCCCAAGTCCATTCAAATATGTTTATATTTAAATAATTGAAATTAAAAAAAAAATCTGAATTGAATAATTTCACAATCGATTATACACGTACACAAACTCAATAAATAATAATTTTTAAAAGAATAGGATTGCAAATGAGTATTTGGTTGAATGTTGATGGTAATATTTTCAACGTTAATAAAACGAATACGCACGGCTCGGACATTTGACCTAGTTAAAAGTAAATTGCTTTTTAAGGACAATAATTTCATTTGGTCTGACATTTCATTAATAATGAACAATATAGTAGCAGTCTCCTTGTATCTACTAGCCGTTATCAGTCGAACTTAAGTTGGGTATTTCTAACTATTTCTCCCGGAACGTGACTTGCCTCGAAAGGCCTTGATAACACTTTAGCTCCCTATCATTAAATGAAAAGGTATAAATATTTAAAGATTTAATTAATTGTTAGCTAATTGAGGATACAATGGGGTACGAAATTAGGTTTTGTCCAACAGTAATGAAAATAAGAGAGAATGTTTAAATAGATCGAGGGATTAATTAATTAAATTTTTAATGATTTTAAATTAAAAATTTTGAAATAGAGAAGAGGTTCTAAAAAGTAAATTCAAAATTCTTATTTGTGCGGGTTACTTCTTTGATCAACAAAAACATTTTTAAGGATCAGTATTTTTTAAAGATTTTAGAGCCTGCTTTTCAAAACTGAGTTTACTTTTGGCTCTAGATTTCGAAAATTAAATTTTACTAGTAAATATAGGTAGGCTATGTTGGTCTTATTTGAAATTTTTTTGAAGCAATAAATATACGAATGGTTGAAATTTATACATTATTTCATATATATGGGCGATGTTGTGGACGAAGGACACCCCTAATAAAGCCAAGTTAATAAAACCAAGCGTCATTTACCTAAATCTGAGATAAGGGGCATTTCATTTGCACAATTGTAAACAAAACCAATGGCAATGGCGTTTTTTCTTTTTTATACAAAAAAAGTGCACAGGGTAATAATGTTTTATGATTTAAATAAAGAGGTAGATCTTCTTTTTCCTTCAAGATGGCGGTCTTTTCTCAATTTGATCATAATGGCGATTGGTCCCTTTATGCATAACATGGTCTAATCTCTGATTAGGCTGAATTTCTATGTTTGTCAATCATTTGTACATTTTTAGGGCGTGCCACACATTAAAAAAATTCAAAAATTCAAAATAAGCGTATATTTAATATCAACGGTAGCCTTTAATGTGTACAGAGAAAGCAATATGGGCATATAATACAAAAAGAGGGAGTGTAAATAAAATAATATAAAAAATAAAGTGTAACAAAAATTTAATTCATTTTCAGTGTTTCAGTTTTATTATAGTTGGAGTATAAATGTTTATTTAATTAAAAAAAAGGCTGGATTTTTTTTCCTCCAACTTATTAAATGCTGAATTAATCAGAATGTATAAAAGCTTGATAAAGATATATATTTGATAAGTTTATTAAAAATGATTAAGATTAAAAAAAAAAAATGATGAAAAATAATATGAATCAATAACATAAAAGAAATACACCATTTTTCCATTAAAAGTCAGCAAATGATTAGTAGACCGAACGGGGGATGCCCATGGGCGAAACTAGAGCACAAAGGAAGCTAAGGCCTGACAATGTAATTTTGGTCACAAAATCACAAAGGCTCTAAGAAAAAAAAAGAACTAGCAACAATATCCTCGAGATTAAAACGTCAGAGTGTTATTAAAGACAGGTCAAAGGGAATAATCGACCTGATTGTTTTCATCTTTAGTTGTTTTTCATTCATATATATATATATATATATATTTATATATTAATAATAAAACATAAAACAAAATCAAATTTAAAATGAACTTGCTAGAGGGGCTTAACGTATTGTTCAACAGACAACAAAAACAAACAAAAGCGTAAGATTAAAAAGACTCGACTGACTTTCAGGCACTATGATTAATACAACTTGTCAAAGATTAAGACATTTTATATTTTATGTATTACACTTTAAAACTCTGTTGCCATTATTTTCTCTAGGGATGTTGTATATACAGTAGATTCACGTTTAGGTGCGAAGTAAAATAGGAGTGCATAATTATCTCCTGCCGCCATCTTGAGTCCACTTGGCAAGTCGGCCTTAATGAGAGCCAGGGGACTAATTTCTAGTTCTTTGTTCAACCCTCTCTCGAATCACGTTGGGCCTTAACAACAACAGAACAAGCTTCTTTGGATAAAACACCCCTGGCTGCTTTCTATTTACTTGAGTCTTTTAATACTTGAATCGAATATAAAGTATCGATTAATGAAACAAGTTATCGAGTCTAGTTTCAGTTTAGATCCCACTTAGGGGAGAATGAGATCGTGGAATGGTATTTCATTGGAACGTTCCAATCGTGAATACTGAACGCATTTTTCCTTCGCCGCCCTTCGGAATGCTGAATAAAGGTGTATAAAATTAATATTAAATGAACGAGAGTTTATCAGAATGGGGACATGATTATATTAAATTTAAATATACCAATGATAAAATTATAAATAAAACATAATTTAAGCAACATAGTACAAATAAAAGTTAACACTTTCTTTATTTGCTAAGGGCCTCAAAAATGTTTTTTTTTTTTTTAATTTAATTTTTTTTTAAAATAATTTACTATATTATTCAGGGTGAGTTTTGTGTATAAATTTGACAGCAATCTAACTATTGATTCGTGAGATAGAGAATTTTATGTGAAGCAACTTTTGTTATTGGAAAAAAATGGAAGAAAGAGAATTTCGAGTTTTAATAAAGCATTGCTTTGAATTGCTTACCCACCCACCATATTCTCCAGATTTAGCCCCCAGCGACTTTTTCCTGTTTTCAGATCTCAAGAGAATGCTTGCTGGGAAGAAATTTAAGTCCAATGATGAAGTAATCGCTGAAACTGACGCCTATTTTGACGAGAAAGATAAATCGTACTATAAAAGTGGTATCGAAAAGTTGGAAAATCGCTATACTCGTTGTATCGTCCTCGAAGGCAACCGTATGTTGAATAATAAAATCGAGTTTTGTCAAAATTTTGTTTTTTTCTTACTTAACCTACGGACTTATTGAATGACCTGGTAGCTGTTAAAGTCGCAGCTTTTTCAGCTAGCCCTAGCGGGCGGCGTTTTCACAGCAGCTTTGCATTTATTAATTAAAATTAAAACAAAACATTTGTTGCACAACTAGAGATCAATATCTATTCAATGACACCTCACCCGTCAAATTTGATCTACTGGGGTCTGAGATTTGTCGTTTACAGACAGACAGAGGGTCAGTCGCCTTTTATATATAGTAGATGTTGGTGGTCCGATTGTCTGTAGGGATAATCACACACGCTATGAAGAAATCGAGCATCGTAATATATATAGATACGATGCAAAGACATGGAGTATCGTGCACTGTATAAACAAATCAATAATACAAACAACACAAAACATTGACATGATATATATATAGTAGATGTTAAAAATTAGATAACTTTATGAAGATAATTGATACTGCTGTTTTGGTTGATGGCTCCAACAGATAGAGAATGGCAGCCAATTGCCTATAGATATAGATAGATATATTACTCGATATCAAATTATTTACTTTTTACTCGTAAACAGAAACTTAATAAAATAACTTTAGATTGCGAAATTGATATTTTCAAATTTGTAAGGAATATTATTCCCAGTTCAATAGCATTATTTTCTTCTAGAAAATCATTTATTTTAAAATTAATGAATAATTACAAATTAGTTCAATATTGAGGCTTTTTTGGTCTTCTTTGGCTTTATAAAATTTGAAAAATATAATACAGTATAATAAAAAAACTTATAATTTATTAATATTTTATAGTCTAGTTATTGTGATATAAAAACATTCGTTTCTAAAATTTTCGATAACTATATTATATTACTTATTTCGCCGACTTAACTAGGTCGATTTATAAAAGCTCCCAAGAGAGTCTACTAGAATATTATGACTGTTACATGGAATTCATTGTCAATAAAAGCTTTTAAGAGCATGATTTTCCCTCAAAGGTTTCAAGATTGCCCTACGATCGCAAAATACACGTTACACATAGATACTCGAGTGGCAAGTGCATTCCTATGTTCCTATGTTCGATGTCTTGTTAAGTTCATCTTCTTACATCGACCGAAGAGAGAGGATTCTCTAAGAGACTCCACCTGACAAGATTCCCACAACGATTTAACCCTCACCCACACAACAACAACCGGCCCTGGATATATATATATATTATATGGGGTGTGTGAGCTGGCAACGGGGCAGGCTGCCCAGTCAACTGGCTAGCTTTGCTTTGCATAAACCAACCGCCCCCTTTAGATAACGACATCGATATCCCCGAGATTGACTAAGAAGATATCCGGGATAATATGAGACTCTAAGAAGAGAGGGTGAGCGAGAGAACAACAGGGCGTTTCCCAATTTAATTAAGCTACCCAAATGGGATTACTGAAAATTAATGTGAATTAAAAATTAAATGTTTTTTATTATCTAACTCATTTTCACAATAGCTATAAAAAATATTAACTCAAATAAAAAGAGAAACGTAGGATTTATATTATTAAATATTCATTAAAAATAAATATAAATTTCTACCTTGGTTGATATTATAATATAGATATATATCTAATGGATTTGGACTAAAATAATAAAAAAATTTAATTAAAATTATTCATAAAATATTGTAAATTTAATTTAAAATTTTTTTCTTAATAACTTATTTCAATTTAATCTGTCTTTAAATAAAATTTTTTCTCTGATTATATCTAATCTGTAAGCTATATTTTCAATGAACTTGAATTGTTTTAGTTGGAATGAAAGTAATTTTATTTTATTTAGATATATGATTTTATATAAGTTAATTATTATTTTAACGTAAAGAGAGTTCCCTCTCAATGAGATGCATTCTTCAAAAAGAGTAAGCTTTAAGTCCCTTGCTTAAGCCCATTGCTGAGTTAGTCCATCCTCAAACTAGGACATCCTCCAGGACAAGATAAATAGAGAAAATAGGGGTTCTCATTTATTTATTTATTTGTTTATTTATTTTTTGAAAAAAATACCACAATTTTTTTTTGTGAATAAATTGGGGTTAGAAAGAAACAAGCGTATAAAAATTTCTTTAAAATTTGAGAAATTCTTTCGAATGGCTTTTTTTTAGTAAGAACTGATTTATTCAAACTAAGTTGTTTTATTTTAGTAGTAAAAAAATCATTAGGCATATTTGATTAATTAATTTAATTAAATTTAATTGATTCCAATCAAAAGTTCAACTAATGTTGATAAATTAAACCTGACTTAGTAAAATAAATACCGTCCAATATAATATCACAATGAAACGTCTACTTTAGAAATTAGATTAAATAAATAAATAACATTGAAATCTAGTTTACTAATGGAAATATACATTTCTAATCCTCGATATAACATTTTAAAATATTACCATCTGTTTAAATTTCTGATGTTTACTCTGTCGCTAATTTAACATATAATTTTATATTAAATGAAATTGCCTGGAGCAGCAGGTAAATCAGTTTAAGGCTGAAGGTAGAGACTTGACGAGCATGTTTATTCATTTAATATAAATACTGTAATTAAAATAAAAATTTAATATTTTCAATTTTTTAAATTTAAATAAGTAATTTTTTAATTATTGATATAATAAAATAAATATGCTTTATAAGTAGAGAGCGGAAAAAAATTCTCTCATTTTCGGAAAAAAGTCGCCTTCTTTTTTAAACAAATAGTTGGTAAAAAGTTTGTTTTTGTCAAAAAAGTCTCTAAAAAGTCGCTGTAACTTTTAACAATTAATAACACAGGGGAACAAAAAGATTTTTTTTGTTGCTGGGGTATTTGAAGCTATTCCTGAGTATAAGGGTAGCGCTGATTCCAAAAATGCCATCAGTTTTGCCCCATCACGTCTAATTTTAGAGCTAGAGAGAAAATGAAATTTTAATAGAAAATGTACTCTAACGCGGCTCTTATTTTGGATTACCTGGGTACCCCTTAAAAATATGCAGATAATACATATAAATTTTACGTTCCAGCCCAATCGGAGTTCATTTATACGTGCAGCAAACGGCTAAAAGTTTAGAAAAATAGGATTTTTTAAGTTTTATTTTACTTTGGAAGTCCCTAATACAATTTTTCTGATCCTTAATGCAAAAAATATATTTTTACGATATTCTATAGTTCCTTAGCTTTCCAAAAATCATTCATTCGTGAAAGTCTGTTAAGTACTAACGAAATTATGAACAAAATAGTTAAATATATCTAAATAGTTAAAAGTTTATTCCTATGAGCTCTACTGCCGGTGAGAGTGCAAAGCCCCTAAATGATAGGCAGCCAGCGTGTTTTTTTTACCAGACTTCGACAACTGTTTTGTTATAATTTCGCTAATTATTAACGGATTTTCACGGATGAATAATTTTTGGAAAGCTAAGGAACTATAAAATATCGTAAAAATATGTTTTTTGCATTAAGAGATCAGAAAAATTGTATTAGAGGTGTCTAAATTTAAAAAAAAATCAATTTTTCTAAACTTTTAGCCGTTTGCGGAACATCTAAATGACCTCCGATTGGGCTGGAACGTAAAATTTATATGTATTAAAACTATCTGCATATTAGTAAGGGGTGTCGTCTTAAAAAAATCCAGGCTATTCAAAAGAAGAGCCTCTTTAGAGCAGATTTTCTATTAAAATATTATTTTCTTTATAGCTCTAAACCTAGACCTTTGGGACAAAACTGATGACATTTTTACACAAATATCCAGGAATAGATTCAAATACTCGGGCAACAAAATCATTGTTCCCCTGTGTAATATGAGAAAGTAAAAGAATTAGAGAACTTATCTCTTATGGCAGAGTTCTTTAGAATTTAAAATAAACAAAAAATTTAATAGTTGATTTTTGAATTTTAATAAAAATCGTTGGAGAATTTTGAGATAATCGAAAAAAAACTGAAAAAATGCACCAGTATAGTAGAAGTACTTTGTGGACGAATTTATTCAAAAGCTTCGTGTTATGTGCCAAGGAGTATCTAACTTAAATATATAACTTCAACCTCCTTGTTTGAGAGAGACGGTAGACAGACATACACACAGACATACCAATTTGCGGAACCCACTTTATCGGACTCAGGTGTCCTCAAAACATGTATTTCCATCAAAATCTCGATATTTAATTTTTGGCATGAAAATACCGGTATATATAATTTTTGGGATGAATATATTTTGATAAATTATCTAATCCAGTGGTTCCCAACCTGGGAGCGATCGCCCCCAAGTGGGAGATTTGGGTTTTCAGAGGAGAGGGGCAAAATTAAGTGGGGCTATAAGTATTCAAAGGGGGCTAAAATTAAAATTACCTGTTAGGCTTACAACGATAGGTGTTTATCAACCTTCAAAAAGGGGAGATGGGGCTCAAAAGTTTGGGAACCACTGATCTAATCGAATCTCATTCATTCATTGAAATAAAGAAAATTTCCTCTTGTCGATTAAGTAAGAAACAATTTCATTATTTTCGTTTTGTATTAGGTATATTGAATATTTTTCTTCAACATTCTTTTCCATAAATTCGTATTGATATATCCCAAATAATCATAAAGGACGTAAAACACTCCTATTTTCTAATAAACAAAAAGTATCTTAACTCCTTTTTTTTTATTAACTCGAGATATATTTTTTTAATCTGATTTATTGTTTCTTCTACGACATCATCTAAATTTATTTAGCATCGATTAAGAAAGAATGGTTAGAACAAATGTGAAAAAATTCTATTCCCAAATGAGTTCTAAACACGATCTCCCTTAGTCAATGAATTACAGACATGAAGACTACTTTTATTTAGGGAAAAAAAAGTTTACTGAAATTTTATAGACTTCTGTTCTTAAATAGAGGTCATTCGTACTCTGAGGAACCAAATAAAGAAGACCGATTATTGAGAATGTTTTTGTTTTTTTATATATGGTTTTTTTAGGCATTGGAGGTTATTTAGACCCCTATTTATTTCAATTGATTGATAGCCACTTCAATAAGAAACAGTAAAACGATTGGTATTTTTTCGTCCCCGGGTAGCCATCGATATTTATCACAATAAATATAATGCGTTCAAACTCCTAAAAGGCTTCAGTAGTCGAAAGGGACATCCAATGATGTAAAATACAAAATAAATAGCCCAATTTATTAAAAAACTAGAAAACGAGGAGTGACAAAAAAAACGCTTTAAAAATCTGGTGTGACTGGTCGCACAGCACACAACTTTCTCTTACACTTCAGCAAGAGAAAGTTGTGTACTGTGCTTGTCACACCAGTAACACCAGTGTCGAGATATATTTGGTTGCCTTTAGCACATAAGTTCCAAACTTGACTTGCGATTCATAGATGACGCTGAGTTACGAATGCTTCCACATCAGTAAAGTGTACTTCAAACGAAAGATTTCACTAATATACTTTTTAAAGAGCATCTAAAAATGAGTTGATTTATGAATTTTAATCAAAATTGTTGGAGCCAATTTTGAGGGAAGTGAAAAAAACTGAAAAAGTGCCTCAGTAAAGTACTAGTACTTTTTGGCCAATTTTGTTCAAAAGCTTCATGTTAGGCCTCAGGGAGTTACCTAACTTAAATATAAAATTTCAACCTCCTAGCTCTTTTCATTCTTGAGATATTTTTTTTTTTTTCAAAGTCAGACAAACTATGTTGCGAAAACGATTTTTTCGGATTCAGGGAACCTCCAAAAGTGTATATCCATCAAAATCTCGACATCGCATTTTTGACATGAATCCAATTCTTTATCTCTATACTAGGCTATATATAGTACATAGTCTATGGGTGTGTTCGATTTGGATGCTCTCACGCTTTAAGGGGGGTGTAGGAGCGGCGTCTAAACGTATTTAAAAAAAAAAAAAAACTAGACCATTATAAGGAATTTTTCAATGCGGTTTTTTTAAATAAATTATATTCATAAGGGATTATTGGGACAGAAAGTTATAATTTTTTTAATAATTTATTAAAGTGTAAGCGAAAGTTATGACGTAATTAAGAGGTCTTTACTCGATTTGTATGTGCTTATAGCGCCAAATCGAACGCACCCTAAATAGGTAAGAGAAATTTAAAACAAAAAAAAACAATAGGCTATCTATTGTTATCGTTTCAAAAGTGACATACATGTAACTAAGTCAGGGACGCCGTAGTAAATAAATTTAATTAGGCTATATTATATTTAAATAAATTTTTTTATTATTATACGAATAAGAGCGTTATTTGCATAATATATGCTACATCTAAAATTAGCCCTATATTTATTTAAGATTATAAATTATCAATTTGTTTAAGAAAATATTTTGTCATTGATTTTCGTCTATATTTTTCCCTTTAAATTTCTCATCTAAATTTTTTCAATCAATCAATATTCCTGATCAAATATGAATTCCTTTAGATTCAAATAACTTCTCAAAGATTTTTTTTTTTTTTAGTAATAAAATTATAAATTATATTTTTTTATAAAAGGAAGTCGATCGGAAGGAATTTTTGGATTAAAATGTTTAAGAAATATTAGCGCTATGCTCGTCAAGCCCGCGGCGGATATCTACCCCACTCTGCGCACTTCGCCCGACTCGAATAAGGGTCAAACAGAATAAAAACGCTGAAATTGCTAAGGATAATTTGATATTATTCCGAAAATAATATAATTAAATCAAAATAAATCTTGGGTAGAGACATTAAAATTTAAAAGAATAAATATTTTTACCGTCTCAAAGTTTTTAGTTAACTAACCGGCTAAATTTATGCTTGTATGTGAGTGGATATGATAGTGTGTGAGTGTGTAACGAAGGTTGCATCAGCACTTTATCCCCCTTAGGAGGGGATGGAATCTGTCGGCAGCAAAGTGGCGACAAGATTTACCACGCTCCTTCATTACCCCAAACTTACCCCCTAGCGCCACCACCCGACTCTCGATGCTCTTGGGCTTCGCGGCATCCGGGAGGGTTTCTAGCCACGAAACCACCCTCTTACGTCTTAGGCGAATCATCAACGCCTATGTCATAATCAATTCTATGCAGATGGAAACGTACAATAGGCTACATGTTAATATATTATAATTTGTTTATGAATAAAATGAATTAGAAAACTTTCTAAACTTATTAAAATAACCATCCTAATTTTAATTTTTATGTTGAAAATTTTTAAACGATCTTAATTGGACAATGCCTAAGGGATTTTGAGATTTTTTTTTACGAAAATACGTCTTATTAAGAGAGAGTTTGAACAATTGGAAAATCGAAAATATTTGGATTAATAATTCTCAGAAGAGAATTTTCTTAATATATCAAAGCCAAAATGTTTTTTTATTTGTCATTTAGAGCGTGGGCGAACATTTCTACCAATTTCAATTAATTTTTTTTTTTAATTTTCTCTCTCTGCTACTGACTGCTTATTTATAAATTTTACGATACCGATGGCTACCAGGGAATTTTAATGAATTAAAATTCATTTTATGTAGAATATAACAAAGTAAATTAATCAGAAGTGTTTTAATAACGAGAAGTAGGCCTAATAATTGCATAATTAGAATAAAAATTTTTGGTATTAACAGAATTTATTTAATAAGAATTTACAGAGAATAAAAAAGACTTACTTAAATGGTTCAGAAAAAGCCATGAGCATAGCTGGGGAATTTGGCTGAGGGGGGGGGGGGGGGACCGGCCATCCTCCGAAGGGCCTAGAAGCAGGGCCGGATCTAGAGGGGGGGCAGTGGGTGGTGCCCCGGGCGGCAGATATCAGGGGGGTGGCAATTAAAGAAAGATTTACTAAAAAAACAGGTAAAATGATATGAATTTTGTATAGAAAATTTTAAGGAGAGGGCGGCAAATTAAATTTTGTCCCCCTAAAAAATCTCCTAGTTCCGGCCCTGCCTAGAAGGTCCCATATTGACCCAATTTTCTTGGGGCGGGAGCCTTCTGGAGGAGGCCGCCCCCTTCCCCCGGGGCCCCCCTAGTTACCCCGGTGATTTTTTAAATTGACAATACACCTTTTAGTAAATTGAATGAAATTTTATATTACGTAGTGGAAGGGTTACATTCTTAAAAAAGAGAGAATTTATTTCTTCTTTGTTTAAATGATAAATTAATTTATATATAAAGTAATCCATCATCTCTTTGACAACAACGAGACTAATTGAAATTCTATAGGATCCCTATGGTGAATTGGGGATTTCGGAAAGTTTATTTCTTCTCTTATGGTTGAAAACAAATATAGGCTATCTATATGATGTAAACAGTACCGGCCAGACAAGCGGCTACTGCCAAAAATTGAAAGTAAAAAATAAAGTTTTTAGGAAATAATTTAGTAAACTAATCCTAATCTTTTCAATTATTTAAGGTATTAAATTTATTCACATCTTAACTTTATTATAAGTTTTGTAGGTAATAAATATTTTGTTTAAAGAGTTAATAACCGAGGCCACCAGGAAAAAAGCTTTAAATAAAAATCATTTTTTCAGGATAATATTCAGCATAATATAGGCCGTGAAATTATAGGCATTAAAAAGTATATTATGATGAAAATCTTGGCTGGCTAAGATATGGTTATTGTTTTTGGAAAAAATTTTCATGTGGTGATATGACAATACCCTAAAATATGCAAAAGGCCTTGAAAAAATAAATTTTTTAAAGAAGGCAAAAGCAGCATCTCCGCTATCACATATTTATTTCTAACTAAAGTCTTCTCACTCATTTCAGGAATATGAATAATTTTGTTAATTTTTGCCTCTAATAATTAACCAGGCGTGGACATGGTATTTGGTTTTTGAAAAGGCTAGAATTTTTGTCCATAAAGAGTAAGAGTTTCATATGTAGGCATATAATTAATAATTCCGAATTAACCGAGCTGAAGCTCGGTCGTTTTTTTTATAATATTGGAAAAAACTAAAAAAAGTACTTCAGTATAATTTTTTAATAGGAGAATTAAATTCACAAGGTTTTCTGTTCCAATAATATATTAATTTTATATTATTGAAACAGAAAACCTTGTGAATTTAATTCTCCTATTAAAATAAAGCATAATGTTTCAACTAGAGCCAACGGTTACCAGTTTAAAATTAATTACTTCAGTATAGTACTAGTACCCGAATTTTTCCAAAAACGAGACGAGTAGTTTCATATTGGTACCGAAATAATATTAATATAGTGTATATTTAAATCTAATAAATCATTGAAACATCGATTCGGAGAACTCGAGTGTCTAGTCTCTAGATGGATGTAATAAATTTTATCTAGATAAAGTAGGGTATTCAGCCCAGCGAACACCTGAGGCAGCATTTTGGAGACAAATATTTACTTTTTTTATATGATTGCTTTATAATGGCATTATCATCACTGGTCTACTATTAACAATTCAAGAATTTATCTAAACGAATTCAGTAGCCATTTGATAAATTTTTATTTTATAAATTAATAATAGAATGAATAAATAAACTTAAAAAAAAATGTTTGAGGTCAATCAAGAAATATGCTGTGAAAGTTAAGACATGTAGTTGGTCTATCTTTCATCAACTTAATTTAATGTAAAATTAAGGGATAATTATTAAATAGGAATAATATTTTGCCAGAAGGAGATCTCGAAAGTCAGTCATGGTGTATTAGAAGACGGTGAGAGAATTAATGTAGAGAATAAAACTTTAATTCGTTTTAATGGTGCCTGGAAACGTATCGAAGACGATATGAGATTGGATCGCTTTCTTGCTTATACGTAACGGTACCTCTCTATATCTGGGGTGGAGGAATATGGCTGGTTGAGCGCACTCAGCATGTCTACCAGGAATTGGGAAGTGTTGTGGGTGGAGTAAGAGAAGTAGAAGGTGGATGGGCGACTATTTCAAGACATGGCCCAGGATCTTACATGGGGCCCCTAATTGAGCCCCCGGACAACCTTCTGCAGTTTCTGCATGATTAATATGGGAAATAGACCCTCGGTGTACTTACCTCTCTCTCTCTCTCTGTGTCTCTTTTTGGGCCCTTGAAATTCAATCCCCCTCTCTCATCGGGGGTACTAAAAGGGCTCTATCAACCAAGAGAATATTCCCTTGCAACTATATTAATGCCCTTAGAATCTGAGCTTAGTTAGCAGCCACCCCACCACCATCCCCTTTGTTGCAATTTCTGGACTTTTCCTGATATAATTTCGGTTAACCATTATTAAAATAAAGTGTGTTTGTGAGTTTTTGTTTATGTTAATTAATTAATTAATTAAAGCAAACGAAATGAAAAAAAAACGCAGTTAAAAAAAAAACGTTATTTACGAAATATCAGATATATGCCGTTGATATCTTAATTAACATAATGGTAATTAAAAAAAAGACTTAATGTAAGAGAATAAAAAATTAGATAAATTAGCTGGATGAATTTAAATAAAAAAAGAAGGAAATAATAAATAATATAGAAGAAAAAAGAATATACAGTACATGTATACTCGTATTTAAAATATTAACTGTAATTTTTACTCCCCCGCCAATATATTACAATATTTGTAATATAATGAGAAAGTTAAATGATCATGAGAAATCTAGCCCCTATTTTTTTTTTTGTTTTATATATATATCTTTACATTTCAGGTCATGACCCCCCCCCCCCCCCCCCCCCCCCCCCCCCCCCCCCCCCCCGCCCCCCCTCCCCCCCCCCCCCCGAGGACCACAGAAATGCAAAAAAAGAAAAAAAAATCTCAATGTCCGTACTAGCTATACATACATTTATGTAGCTTTGTATTTTTTATATTTCAGATTTTTGTAACATCATACTAAAATTGTAGAATTTTTAGAGTAAATACGTCGATTGGAAGTAGTACTTGAGATTTACCAGGAGTGTCCATTTCTTCGTTGAATATCTCAAAAACTATTCAGCTTTCAGAAATACGCAAGAGTAAAAACTTTGAAATAGTGTAAATTACCACTTGCCAGGGGGGCTAGGCCCCCTGAACCCCCTTGCAGGCCTTTGGCTTTGGCGAGCAAATGCATCAAATTTATTCTTGCTCACTCTTTGGAAATTTTGCAATTGCTCGCCTTTCGACGAGTTCTAAATTTTCCTTTCTGACTCCACTTCCTCTGTCTCTGGCCAGTCAGCGAGAGAGAATGGTAAACAGGCACATAAAACTAAACTCACTGACTAGCGCTTTATATTATAGTAGGCCTATGATCATAAAGAATTATAAATTTCAAATTTTGTGGAAAAACTTATTAAAAGGTAAAAATCCCCCCCCCTTGTTAATACTACTTTCGGATGATGTATTTTCTTCAAGAATTGATACAGATCTACAATTTTAGTATAAGTAGTATATTCCAAATTTCATAGATCTGGCTGCTTGCGTTTTTAAGTAGTAGTGACCACACACACATACGCACAGTCATAATTCAAAAAATAGTTTTTTTGGACTCAGCAAGGTCTCAATCATGATATGGTACCCAGCCGTTAGCGAATTAAAGAGAGAAATAGTATGAACAAAGGAAAGGATATTGATTTGCTTTCCAAATTAATATTTTTTCGGCTTTGAAATGTTTATAAAATAATTCTATTTCGCCTAAATTCATAAATTTTATTATATTATTTTTGGTAAAAAATTATTCCACTTTAAAAAAAAATTAAAGCATTTGCATTATAATGGCATTATTGTCATTAATTCATAAAATTTCTTTTGTACTTTGGTTTAATGTCATGTTAAAATACAAAAACAATAAATTGAAAATCAGGAATATTATTATTCTTTCATTTTCAGCTGAAAAAATTTTTATCGCATTTATAACCTAAAAATTTTAAAGAGAACAATGGCTGAATATATTCATAGAAGTATTAAAAAATAAACTGGCCCTCGGGGCTTGGAGTAGTTGGTAGCGTGCCTACCTTCTATACCGAACGTCGCGGGTTCGGACCCCAGGCAGTCCGATGATTTTATTTAAGGCATTTGGATACCAAATGACTTAAATAGAAATGCCTGGACCCCAAATATATATATTATTAATATAACGGTTATCGTCAAAGTCTTAAATGGCCTAAGTTGCCGAAAAGACAGTGTGAATGTGAGTGTGAATGAGGAAAAAGTGTGAATGTTTAAAAAAAATAAATAAATAAACTGAAATGGACACTAGTGACTTGGAAATAAATTTGTAATTATAATCTAGAAGAAATACAGGGGGGTTAACGAAGAGAATTTTTAGAGTGAGGAGGTAACAAAGAACATAGTCAAAAATGGTAAAAAAATTTTTATTTTAAAAATGGATAATTTTGGCAATTTTAACATTGTTTCTTCTGTATATAAATATCAACAATATTTTGCAAATTGCAACCCAATCATTAATAAATGGTGTTTTTATATGTTAAAAACTATTTCAAAGAGTTTATTTAAAGTTGCATGATGAGAATGTTAACTATATTTTGATAGCCTTAGTTTACGGAGAAAAATATGAAATTAATTGTGAAATTTATACAGTATACTCTGGCAGAGAGAGATAGTAATTTAGCTTTCTTAGTTAATTAATAAATAAGAAATTATACATAATATTTAAGATATTATATATATCGCGTATATGAGCCGCGAAATTTAGACAATTAAATATTTATTAATTCATATATCCGAAAAAAATAAGAGTGTGCCGCCGGGAGTCGAACCACGGATCCTCCGATAGGATCCGTGGTTCGACTCCCGGTCTGGTCACACAGTACACAACTTTCCCTTATTTTCGGTAATTTAAAGTTGTACTTATTTACCAGATTTTTTGTGCCAAAATAGATTTGAACACATACCCCTACAGACCATTTAAAGGGACTCACTTTTTTTAGAATCAGGGAATTTTTGACACGATCACAATATTATATACATATATAGGTAAAAGAAAGTAAAAATATATTAGTCAATTTTTATCATCTTCTTTTAATTAGATTCCAAAAAGACTGATGAATATGATTCAATTATTTTCACTCCATTTAATATTATGTCGCTGATCCTTTGATTATCACATAATAATTGTATTAAATATAAGAAAAGAGGATTCTTCAAAGATATTAGCATCTAATAAAATACCCCAAACCCCAACACCTCCAACGCTGCTGCTGTCGTGGCAGGTGATTGAGTGGAAAGAAAAATCGTTTCGATTGGCAAAAAAAAAGAGAGAGAAATGAAAAGTAGAGGCAAAAGAGAGACGAGGGGTGTCCTGATGAAAGCAAATTCGTAGATCAAAAGTCTTCTTCAGAACGAGTTCAAAGAGCTCGTTGGATGCTTTGAATCATTTGGCTTAATGATTTCCAACTCGAATCCCTTCCCCTGGAATCCCATTCCCAGCCACCTTCAAAATTCTGCCCGGGGGCTCGTGTCGCATCCTTCAACCCCTTTCCATCCTTCTATTGTCCAAAACGTTTCATTATATTAATTCCTTCAATTTATTTATGAAGCGTTCTAATTAGTTTTTAGTTTTATCACCTGAACGTGAGAGACACTCAAGACGAGGGAGATAGAATTTATTTCACCCCAAAAGTTCATAAAAGTTAAAATAGTTTCGACATATTTCTTTTCAAGTCGCTTCTATATCTTCAACCTTCAGCCATGAATACGGAAATTGGTAATAATTTCTCCTTGTTGGAGAATAATTTACATTTTTTTAAAGTTAGTTTCATAAAAAAAGAATAGTAAATGCTAGCATTAATGAATAGAAATATCAGTTTAAACAGTTTTTCTTCTAATTATATAAATGAATGATATTAGCCCTCAATTCCTAGTTGAATTTAGTTACTGAAATGATAATCTTAAAAGTTTCGAATCCCAGATAGTCCAATAAAAAAATGTATTTTAATAAATAATCATTTAAAGTTTATATGGCCTCAAATGCGAAAAAATAGATAAAATTATAATATTAATCAGGATGTTGATTGTGGATTCTGAGTTGGCTGTTATTTCCAAATTCCTTTTCATAGAATAATATAGGTCTATATTAAGTTCACATTTACGAGTAATATATTTATTTTATTCTACTGAAAAATAAAACTTATTTCACTCAAGAAATTCTTTTCTTTCTTTTTCTATCTTGGCCTTAACCCTATGTGGGGTCGGCAAAATTAATTTATAAAGAAATGAGATCGAGAGAAAAGTAAGACCCGTCTCATGGCCTGACGCTTGATATAAAAAGGGCAAAAAAGGCTGACATAAAGAAAAGGAAGAAATGCCAGACTTAGCTCAGGGAATTCGTGGTCGTTATCCAAGTACTCACTAGAAGTGAGTCTCTGAGTGGATCTCTGTATTTTCTGTACAAAATGAATTTTTCCTTAAAATTGTCTGATATTACAAACCATAGATTGGCTTTCTATTTGGAAACTGTTAGGCTTTTTCGGATAAGTGATGGTCTGATTAATTTCAAAGCAATAGGAAATTATTTATTGTCAATAAAGAGAAAATTGATTCGAATTGATGGTTAAAGGATGAAGCTTAAAATATTTATTTACGATCCTAGAAGAACAATTTTCCTTCTCGGAACTTCATAACAAGAGGCATTCATGCATCGCAGATTCAAGAAAGAGGAATGATATGTGGTTCCCAATTCACTTATATAGTTTTTGAAAGGGTGCTATATCCGGAATGTTTCCTACTCAATTATTATCCACTTTATCTTTATTAGTATAGATTATCTTTATTAGTATAGACTAGGGTTGGATAAACAACCGGATAAAAATAGACATGATCAGTTGGTTAAGAGCAGGAGGAGTTTAGAGATAGGAAATAAATTATGGATGTCGATTTGAGATCGGTAGGGTATGAGTTTTCTTTTACAAGTAAGTACTTAGATAGATATAAGAACCAAATGATATTGAACTGTTAATCAGATCTATTCTCTAAAAACAGACGTTTAAATTTAAAATAAACAATTAGGTGTTAAAAAGTAATTTAAATAGAAGAATTTCGATAGCTGAGTGGCAATTATTAGGATCAGGAAATATGTTTGGCAGCCAGCAAGTGATAAAGAAACTATTTGATTATCGTCGACGTGATCCCGAATCGTCGACGATAATCAAATAGTTTCTTTATCACTTGCTGGCTGCCATACATCTTTCCCGATCCTAATAATGTTAAAAAGTAATGTAAAAATAATCAGCGTTAAAAAATGCTATTCAAAATCAATCACTTCATTGCCTCAAACAGCTATTCTGAAAACAAAAACTTTAAAGCCAAAGCGTTAGCATTTAGTAAATAGTGTTAAAAATTAATGTCATGTCTAGGGGTTGATTTTAATATTTTAACGCCGTGTTTAAAATAAAAATGGCATCCTTAGCATAAAAAGTAAGGTTATGTTTTTGATAGCTTTGAAATAAAAGCAACATGTTAACGTCGTTGTTAAAAGAGAATAGCATTTTTTTAAAGCTGATTGTTTTTACATTACTTTTTAACACCCATTTGTTAATTTTAAATTTTAACTTCTGTTTTTAGAAAATAGACGTGAATGTTTTTTAATCTTATTGTCATATTTTGTTATAATAGAACGTCTTGTTTTCTTCCAGGTCTTGAAAATGGTCAATCAGACCGAAACCGAAATAGTTTGATCAAATTGGTTGGCCAAATAAAGTTTCCTAAAATAAACAATTTTATTATTTTAACATAATATATCCCACTAGGCACGTCCATCAGCCTTCATGAAAAGTAACCCCGAGTTTCTTCGCTATTATTCTAAAATCTTGTCTTGATTTCGAAATTCTTCATAAAAACAAGAAAACTGCCTCAATCAAAAATTATACAAAAGTCTTCTCGGGCAAATATCAAGCTATTAAAATTAAATATAACGCATCTTCACCAGGAGAATGTTTTATTTAAAATTAGAAGTAGACTATAAGTAGGCTATAATTACTTAAGAAAATAGCTTTTTTTTTTAATTGCTTTTATTTAACTTATTTAATTCTTCAATTTAATTTAAAAAAATATACCTTTGAATTAAAATTGTATTTCTTATATCTATCTTTACAGAATTCTTAGTAATGTTTGCTTATGGCAGAAAAATGTCCATCCCATTTGACTACTTTCTCTTCTCTCGGAGAAAACTTTTTTTTAATTAATAAATTTTTATGAATCTACCAAGTTTTTGTCAAGAAAATGAACTTTTTTCTGTTCAATGCACAATGAAATTACTTGAAAAAGAAACTCAAGGGTATTATAAAATGTACACTTTGTTTTCATAATATATAAATTTAAACCTTTTAAATTTCCTTGAAACACTTTTAATTCCATTAAGAAGGTTTAAAAAAAAGGGATTTTTGAAAAGAATAGAAAATAAAAAAAAGATGTTATACTATGTGTCCTCTATAAAAATGGTTGGTTCGCTTATTCACCCACCACACACAATCCCATTTTTTTTCTCACCATTTTTCCATACTGTTTCCCCCATCCCATGCTCGATTTCTTAATCCAATTTGATGATGTAACATCGGCGCGGACCGATAAAAGTTGTCAGAGAGCCAATGGGATTCAACCTCGTGTGAAATTAGACATCGTAAAAACTAAAAATTGCCGAATTCGCACTGAATCCCCCCAACCACCCCCAACTTTATCCCCTTTCCCCCATTCTACATCTTTACTTTTAGTCTTTCAATCTCCATTTCACTAATTAGATCGCGGCTCCGTTTTTTTTTTTTTTTTTTTTTTTTTTTGGTTGTGGTAACTAAGTCTTGTGGCGAATTCAGTTACCTGCACACGCCATTTGGTTTGATTGAATTTGTTTGCTCAGCTCAAATTTCTAGTTATCTATCAACACCAGTCACTTTTTTTGATTGCTTCTTTAAATGACAATTAAAAGCTTAAAGAAAAGGAAAAAAATATTTAATTAAATATCTTTTTCTTTTTTTTTTCAATAGATGATTCTATTTTTCTGAAATGATGAACATTTAGACTAATCAATTTTTTTTTTTTTTTTTTGTTAGTCTTTAAAAAAGTCCAAATTTAATCATGACTATACCTATAGAAAATATCATTTTAAATATAGTAAATAATTTAAAGGAATAATATGTAAAAGCTCTCCTCTTTGGACTTGAAGGTTAAAAAAAAATATTTTTTTACATAATCAATTAAGAGTTAGAGGTTAAGGTCTCGGGGTGCTAATTTTGGGAGATTCCAGCGGCCCCAATTTTGAAGCTCTCGACCTCAAATATTTTTTAAATTAAAGCTATTTAAAATATCTACAACTTATAGAATAGACCAGGCGCTGGAGGTAGTTGAGTATGCAAAATTTGAGGACCGAATTCTGACAATGGATTTGGGCTAAGAATAGCTCCCAGAATAAGGATCCGGATCTTGCCGGGCCAATTTTTGGTCCAAGGGAGAGAAAAGAGGTGAAGGGGTTAAAGGGGACCACCGCAGTTGGCGGCAAGATAGTATTTTTCATTGATTGGGATACCAGGTAGTGGATTATGAACATAATTGCCGGTCCCTACAATTTGGCATGGTGTTAAAGCCGTATATTTAAATTTATAACAGAGAGAGAGAAAGAGGTGAAGGGGTTAAAGGGGACCACCTCAGTTGGCGACAAGATAGTATTTTTCATTGGTTGGGATACCAGGTAGTGGATTATGAACATAATTGCCGGTCCCTACAATTTGGCATGGTGTTAAAGCCGTACATTTAAATTTATAACAAAGAGAGAGAAAAGAGTTGAAGGGGTTAAAGGGGACCACCGCAGTTGGCGGCAAGATAGTATTTTTCATTGATTGGGATACCAGGTAGTGGATTATGAACATAATTGCTGGTCCCCACAATTTGGCATGATGTTAAAGCCGTATATTTAAATTTATAACAGAGAGAGAGAAAAGAGGTGAAGGGGTTAAAGGGGACCACCTCAGTTGGCGACAAGATAGTATTTTTCATTGGTTGGGATACCAGCTAGTGGATTATGAACATAATTGCCGGTCCCCACAATTTGGCATGATGTTAAAGCCGTATATTTAAATTTATAACAAAGAGAGAGAAAAGAGGTAAAGGGTTAGAGAGGACCACCGCAGCTGGCGGCAAGATAGTATTTTTCATTGATTGGGATACCAGGTAGTGGATTATGAACATAATTGCCGGTCCCCACAATTTGGCATGGTGTTAAAGCCGTATATTTAAATTTATAACAAAGAGAGAGAAAAGAGATGAAGGGGTTAGAGGGGACCACCACAACTGGTGGCAAGATAGTACTTCTCAGGGGACTCTAGAGGATCCCCTCAGTTGCTGACAAGACAGTTTTTTCATTGTTTGAGGTTTTAAGTACTCGAATTTGACCATAATTGCAAATCTTCACATCATCTTAGCATGCACTCCATTGATTTCCTATGGGGTGGGGGTAAAAAAAAATTGGACCAAAAATTGGCCCGGCAAGATCCGGATCCTTATTCTGGGAGCTATTCTTAGCCCAAATCCATTGTCAGAATTCGGTCCTCAAATTTTGCATACTCAACTACCTCCAGCGCCCGCTCTAGAAGCCCTTTTTTTGATTTTCGAAAAAATAAATTTTTTTTTTAGATTAATTGCATTAAATAAAAGATATTTTTTTTAATTCGCTCCTTATCTTATAGATAATTAAATTAGTAATCATTGTGTTAAAAAATAATTAATTTTTTTCCCTTAATTAATTAGCTGGAAACTTTGAAATGGAATGGAATAAATCCCTTGTATCCCTATGGGAACAACTAACGCCATCTCTTGCCGCCTAGAGTAACTCTATAGTGAATCGTCTTCTAACGGCTTTTCGAGACGCACCTTATAGGCTCTAGCTCCATCAGAAGGAAAATTTTAATGAAAACATTTAGAATTGGGGAAATATCTTTTAAAAATAATTTTTTTTATTATGAAATTGAAGTTTAAGGGCCAGGGCACCTCACAGGTCCCGGTGCCCTGGGCTTTATCCCCTTATCGCTCTCTATCTGTGGTCTGGACATAGAACAGAGCAGAATATTCAAAATAGTTTTATTTTGGAAGAGAAATGTCCAATATAAAATTTTTTTTTATTGTGATATGTGGCTCAAAAAAAAAACTGCTAACAAATAAAAGTTGATATGAAAAATTAAAATATAATAAAAAGTATTACTTATAGGTATTAGAAAACAAATAAATCATAAATTTATATCTTATTATAATAATACATAGCCCTTTTTCCCTTTTCCAGCTTTTAATTAAAATAAATTGTAACAAAGGAATGCACCATATTAAAAGCATTCCAGCAGAGTAGAGAGAAAATTATTATGTTTAATTTAATATTCCCCTTGATAACATTTTTGATTTATTTGTTAATTCTAATAATTCATATAGCCTATTTATGTTTTGCTTTTAAAGATGATATTTTAAAAATTATAGCGATTATCGAAAATGTATAGAGAAATAAAAAGTGTATAAAACTTAACTCTTAATTAAAGTATAAAATTAATTAAAGTAACATTAAGCCTAATTTAAATATTTAATTTCATTTTATATCAGTTATTAAATCTTTTTGATGCTGATTACTTTTTCTAATGTTTATATAGTTTTCAAAATGCCGTTAATGTCATAATTTTTTAACGTTTTCTCAATTATTTCATTATGTTCTTAGTTAAGTTTAATGGATAAACTGATCAGAAATGTTAGAAAGTTTCCAAGAGGATTAAAAAGTTTTTCTAGAAAAATGTGAAAAAATTAAATTTTATTTGTGCCTTCGAGAAAGAAATATTTCCTACTTTTTTTTTATTAGATCATAAAAAATAAGTAAATAAGGTATAAATTAATCTCGGATTAACAAACCGACGCGCAATTTTTTTTTTTTTTTTTTTTTTATTAAAGATTACCTTTTTTTCTTTACTTTTAAGAATTTTAAATGAGAATATTAAGTCTTATTTTAGGTAGAATGAATTCAGTTTAAAGAGCAGCTTAGAGGATCTCAAAGGTCTCCGGTTCTATGAAATCTTATATGGGCCTATTATCAAACGAGCAATGTAAGTTTATATGTAAGCGCATCAGTTATCGAAAACCGCTTTAAAAATTTTTTTCCAATATTAAATATATAGTAAGAAAGAAAGAAAAGAGCGATTTCAGCTACGTTTATTTCGTTTATTAATCACTTCAAGCCTACGTTTTGGTCAGATATACGACCATCCTCAGGGCTGAAGCGTGTTAAAATTCCTCAAAATGTCGAATGGCCCAATTGGGTAAATTATTTATTGTCATTTAATTTTTCAAGGTTAGATTGATTAGATCTGTTGGTCCTTATTAAATGGCAATAAATAATTTACCCAATTGGGCCATTCGACATTTCCAGAAATTTTGTTGACACGCTTCTGAGGGCTGTCTTATATCTGACCGAAACGTCGGCTTGAAGTGATTAATAAACGAAATAAACGTTAGCTGCATCGCTCTTCTCTTTCTTCCTTACTACAAGATCTACTCAGCTATCCACCATATATACCAGATATAGCCTCATATTTCAGGTACCAATATGGAATTGCGCTAGGCAAGTTTTAAAATGAACAAATTAGAGGTCAAATATCTCTTGTTTTTGTCAATAAGAAAAATAATAGATAATGCAATGTAAACTATTTTTTTAAATCATGGGAACGCCTAGGAGTTAGACAACCGTAGTGCAAACGAATGGAAGGATAAGGGAGAAAAAGAAACTCCTCCTCCTTCACTCCCACTTATGCCCACTCAGAGACTGTGCATACTTTTCTATTAGGTCCGAGGTAGTAGGCTGAGCTTTACATTCTACTCTCTTTCCATATTCCTTTTCCAAGTGTATTCAAAGGAGGAGCTAACAATAAGCCTCTCCTTTCTTCTTTCCTCTCATTGCTCATCCCTTACACATCTGGTTGCCTAACTCTTTGGCGTAATCTCGATTTAAAAAAAAGATGGCCCTTTCTAATTACCCGATCTAATTTGTTGGTATAATATTAATTGGCACTTTTTGATGATAGCCAAAAGGAATGAGGACTCTAATCAATATCAGACAACTTGCGAATATTAAAGGTTAGAGCACATCACACCCAGGGCCGGATTTAAGAGTATGCCACCTATAAGATTAAGTCAATTCGCCGCCTCCTCGTCAGTTCATATTTGCTTAATACATTTGTTTTATACAATGTTTGATACAATATACATGTATGTATTCTTAAATTCGTACGGGAAATATTATTAACGTCTGAAATAATGTGTACTTCATTTTAACTTTTGAATTTGCCAATATGCCGCCCTTAAATTTGTTGCCTTTCTAGGCTGCATCCTTTTTAGCCTAATTAGAAATACAGCCCTGATCACACAATATGTCAATATTGTATTTATGATAATTGGTATAGCCACCATGTGGAGCTTGAGGGATATTAAGAACTTTTGAGGACCAAAATGAAAAAGAAAAGAGGATATCTTTCATGAGTATGGAAAATGTGCAAAAAAAAAAAGTAAGATAAAACCAAATATACTCTGAGAATCGTTCGTTAAAATGTAACGTTTTGCCAAATTCTAGATTTGTTTATTTTAATTACATTTCGATTTAAGTTTGTCTCTATTTCATTTAATCTGATAACTAGTTTAGTTAGAAATGTTCCAAAGATCTAACTCGGCTTAATTGTGGGGGTTAATAATTTAGTTTAAAACCTGGGCTGAGTTTGTTGAGGGTATGAGAAGCTGCACTCTAGGGGGTATTTATCCACGCCTTAAAGAAAATGACTAGTCTTATTTTTCGAAATGTCACAAAACTAGTTAGTTATTAAATAAATTTAATGATACGAAAAGTTTGACTTAAAAAAAAAATTGGAAAGACAGTATCTATGATTAGAGACAGTTTTCACTAAATTGGTTGTTGGTGACATTCAATCTTTAAGTAACGACATGTCATCTTCCTAGACTACACCTGGTGATTGTCTTCGTTTTTAGTCTTTAACGGACTTTTTTTCGAAAAGTGCGTAGTGTGCGCCAACATTTCGATGCCGATCTGTTAACTCTCGTTGACGTTACCGTTAGCATGTCCTCACCCCATCTTTTCCACCACTTTTTGCCTGCCTGTCTGTTCCCCCTTTTTTTCCCCTCCCCCACTCCTGTACCCCACGGCTGCCACGTGATTACTATCGACGGTTCTGAGTGGTCGAGATGGGATCCGTCGTTGCCAATCAATTCACTTCTTTCTCTAAACCAGTTCTCTCTCTTTCTCACACCCTTTTGGGATTTTTTTTTCTCTCTTACTTTTTTTTTTTCAAGGAAAAAGCTAGAAACAGATTTGTGTCAAATCTCGATACTATACAGGAAATTTTGGTAGATTACATTTGTACAATTTACACCTCTCTTTAGGTTAGAAAGTTTTGTTATTCAAATCAGTTCATTTAGGTATTCTCTTTAGGGATTATATTATAGAGATAGAAAGCAGAACACTAATGATTCATATATACATTACTATTTATATAAACTTATTTATTTATGTATATAAAATTTCATTTCAAATTAAAGTATTTAAAAGTTTAGTATATTTATACCAAAATCATATTACTTTCTCTTACCTATACATAAGCATATAAGTTAATATATAGAGAGAGAAAGTATTGAATTCATGTCAAAAATTCCATGTCGAGATTTTAATGGATATTCACGTTTTGAGGGCCCCTAAAAGTGTTTTTCGCAACATGATCTGTCTCTGTGTGTGTGTATGTCTGACTGTGAACAAAATATCTCAAGAACGAAAAGAACTAGTAGGCCTAAGTTGAAATTATATATTCAAGTTAGGTACCCTCCTGGTATGTGACACCAAGCTTTTGAAAAAAATCGGCCCAAGAGTACTAACTAGTACTTTACTGATGCACTTTTTCAGTTTTTTTTTTCGAATTTCTCAAAATTCGCTCCAACGATTTTGATTAAAATTCAAAAATTATTTTTTAGATGCTCTTTAAAATGTATATTCTCATTTTGCTCATGAAATCTTTCGCACCACACTTTACTCTTGTACTTCATAAGAAAGATAGGAGAAATGGTTGCCATGGTACAAAATATAAATATTAGCGGCAATGCTGTCTATGTGTAGAAAATATATTTTTCCTCTCTTTTTTTTTTTTTTAAATCATTCACACTCACATTCACACAGTCTTTTCGGCAACTCAGACCATATAAGACTTTGACGATATCCGTTATTGATTAATATACATAATGGGGGTCCAGGCATTCTTATTTAAGCCATTTGGTACCCAAATGGCTTAAATAAAATCATCTAACTGCCTGGGGTCCGAACCCGCGACTTTTGGTATACCAAGCCCGTGGGCTTTCCCATGCTTGTAAATTTTACTTGAATTTTAATATATCGGCTGAAACTAAATATATGTCGACAAAAAAATCTGATGTGACAAGCACAGAACACTACTTTCAATTATCGAAGGTAAGAGAAAGTTGTGTGCTTTGTGACCATCACACCAGATTTTTTTATTTATATCGTTATTACATTATTGAAATTAGAATTTTCTATAATATACGATTAAGGCAGAAAATTAATTAGAGTTGACATGCTGATGGCTATTATATTATATTATTAGTGTGTATGTCTAAAATGTGTGCGTGTATGTGTGTGCATCAGAGCGGACGCCGCTCAAAATTGATTTAAACTTTCCTAGGCAAGGATAGGTTAATTATTTTGGCTAAGAAGCTTGTTTAAACTCGGCTTGAGCCCGGCTGGACTTTCATCCACCAAACCACATGAATTTATACCAGAAGAGGTCTCTATTCTCTTTAAGTCTATACTCGCAACAGCCGTCGATCTTATTAAATTTTAAATGAAGGTCAATCACTTTCCTAACTAATATAGGCTATATATAGGCTAAATTAGAAATTTTTTAATCGCACGATTAAAATTTTTGTTTTTGCTGTAAAATGTCAACAAGTCAATTTTCAATTCTTGTTAGTCGATTTGTTTTATTTGAATTTTAAATAGTATTGTCAATTTATTTTAATGGCAAACATCTGAATGTTTACAATTAGATTACCAAATTCGACATGGCCAGTCTTTCTCGTAACAATTATAGAGTTTAGAAATTCAATTTTACTTTATTAAAAAATTAAATTATACGTGGTCGTTTGAATAAATTAAATAATAGGAAATATTAAATATTGTTTACTTTATTATACTAGAGTTAATTTGTTTCCGTCTAAATTTGTAAGTTTTCAAATTATATATCATTGAATTTGAATATTTGCTTTCTCTACCTATATTACAACGAAATATTATATTTGGTATACACGTATATAAGCAGCGACGCCATATTTTGATAATCAGTGGAGGTACTCAAATCCATATCAATAATTAACAAAGGGTAAAGGAGAAGCGCGATGCTTAGGCCTTCTTTTTTTGAGTCTCTTCCCCCACTACTAACCTACGTTGGCTGGTGCCGCCTTCCTTCAGCAACCAAGCATCGTTTCTCAAGACCAAGTGTTGCCTACTCTCCAGGCGTTCAGGCAAATAAGCAAATCAGATACTAATTATTTATAAACAATGCTAGCGGTAATAGCCCGCCTCCGGCTAGCCCTATGTCTATTCAAGGGGCGAATCCATATTTTTTTCTTCCCGAGGATAGATGAAAATTAAGATGATTATATTTATAATCCGTAGGATGAATTTATAATCAGCCTGTATTTATGTCCTTGGGCTTTACTTGCAGGTTAGAGCCGTATGACAAAATGTGGAATGGAAAAAATATCTTGATTTATTTTTCAGAGTGTTATGGTTGTCTGACAACATGCGCAATTAGACTTGTTTCGGCAACAACTGAAAAATAAATCAAGATAATTTTTTGAAAAATTGTTTTGTCTTCATTGAATCTATTATTTTATGTGTATTCAATTGTTAAGCTTCTTCAATGCGTTAATGAAAGTATTTATTGGAGTTCTGAAGAAATCGGTCTAGTTAGAAAATTTGTTTGCTTTAAGTTGGCATCTTTTTAATGGATTGCATCTCGATAGCTTCGGGCATGCAAATAACTCCGAGAATCTCAATCCAGGTTTAGGAACCCTAAAATAGATCTCTTGTATTGTAATGTATATGTTTATAAAACTTTCAAACGCGTTTTCTCGAATTGTTGAATTTCGGACTTTCGCCACTATAATTCTCAGCAGGCGATATTTTAATTCGTTCCGTTTGTTTATTACATTTTCATAGTTTTTTCTTTCTATTTCATGTGGTTGTGCTGAGAACCTCCACAAAAAAAACCTGAAAGGTGCTCGAGCACCTCATTTGATGCCCTCTAAATAATCATAATTGAATTTATTTATAATGTCAATTGTTTTTTTTTTATTAACTTTTTAGTAGAAGGGGATACCTTAAATAAAATAATTTTATATGTTTTTACTTAGCAATTAAAAATAATCATTAAAAATTAGAATTAAATGTAACATAAAAATGTTTTCTATTATTATTATTATTTTTTTTTTTTTTTATTAAAAATTGAAACTGCATTGTATAAATAATAATTTATCCCATTTATGGGAAGTGTGAAAAGCAATTACGAGCCATGCAATCGTCATGTAAACTTAAACATGGTTCATTTTATGTCTCTATAGTCTGTCGTAAATTGTTATAAAGGTCATCTTGTGGCTGGCAGGTAGTTATTACAAAGTTGTAAAATGTTAATTCCACATTGTCTTAAATCGTAGTGGGTAATTATTTCTATTTCAAGACCTGCATATGAAATCTGGCCATTATCATAAGACCTGAGCTATTAAAGCGTTTTATTCATTGAGAATAGAATGAAAATCAATTGGGTCAATTGGTATTGATAATTTATTGGCAGAGTAAAATCATTCATTATAGAGAATAATTATTAATATATCATTCTTAAGAGATTATAATATATTTATTCATCCATAAATTTTTTAAAAAATTAATAATAAAAAATAAATTTATTTAGTCAGATGTGAATTTATTAAAGTGAAATTTATAATTAATTTTTTTACCTTTTTATTTTTCAAGCAGTCATAGGTTTGTAAACCATCATCTATTGAGGAATCCCAAATTGATCAATTACATACAACACTTTATACAACTTTATAACAACAAACTTATAGGATAAGAGAAAGTAATAATAACAGTTTCTTAATTAAAAATTACATTTATACGGCAAAATTATAAATTAAGTTAAGCGCCAGACACATCAATGAAAAGAAGAAATAAAAAGAGTTTTATTTCATTCTTGACATTACCCAATTTTGTTTTAGTTTTATAATCTAAATTCAAAACACTAATTTTGTTTGAAATAAAAATATATACTATATACAGTATATAACAAGAAGAAATGCAAATAAGGTCACACGTTCAATGAATATGTAATTTTTTAATTTGAAAAAATAAATTTTTATTCTACACGAAATAGAAAATAGTAATATAATATTTATATATTGAGATATAGTCAAATAACTAATTATTTTAATAATAAAAATAATTGAGTAGTGTATTTGAGTGGTTGGGATTAAAAAAATAATGTTCTACTTTCTAATCATTTATTGATTTTTACGCCTCAGCACATAACTTTCTCTAATCGAAAGTTATGTGATGTGAAAAATCAGAAATTTTGGTGTCTAATTATATTGTAAATAAAATTGATAAAATTTTCTTTCTAAGTGTAGCATTATTTTGAAAATAGGAAGCGCTTGCGGAATGAACCTAACACAGTTTGGTTACATTACTTAGTGGTGGATTTCAGTTACTGAGGTTTATATATTCAAGGATATATATATATCGTACACACCAATCCAAAAAGCTCGAGTTTTTTTTTACCGACTCGGAGATGCAAGCAGGTGAAATAAAATAAAAGTGAATGGGAATGACTTGGGGGATGGAAATCTGAATAATTACATGAGTATTGTTAGAGAGTGTGTGTATATCTATGTGCGTGTGTGTCTGTCTCTTTCTCTGGAGCCAGATTCTCTCTCTCTTTCTATTGTGATCCGATTTCCCTTGGGAACCTCCAACACCATTTTTTTTTTTAGTCTTCCCACTGTCCCTGTCAGGTCTGGAAGCTCGTTTCAATTCACACTCAAAGAGTTTAGATGTAGCCTATTTATTTAATTTGTTTTTTTAAATAAAGATTCAAATTTCATGAAAATTTTTAGTTGGTCAAAATATTTATAGTAGGTATGTTATATAAAAATACTGTTTTATTTCTCCAGAAATTTTATTATATTTTTAGATTATTAAAAGTAAAACCCAAATTCGTATACAATTTTGTTTGTTCTTTTTTACATTAAATTTGTGTAACTAATTTTTGTATTTACACTATTTTCTTAGCTTGTGACCCATAGCTCAGAGAAAAGACATTCTAGTGTCTAGGGTCCTGGGTTCGCGTCCTGTCCCAAACGAGAAAAATTTTATTGAATTGGCTACCAATCATTTGAAAAAATAGGGATGGGGTGTAAATGGCCTAGATGCCAAAAAATACCCTAAACAAATTTAAAAAAAAAAACTATTTTCCACCAAAAATACTAAGTCAACTAGTTATTATTATGGAACATTTTTTCCTGGATTCTAAAGAATAAGTATTTAGTGTAAGAAAATTTAAAAAATTCTTCTGATTATAGAAAAACAGCCAATGATTTCATTGATTTATAAAATTAAATGAAAAACACTAGGTTAAATGCTACACTCATATGTCATCATCTGTTGTAAAATTACTTCTGATGATGACACATGGGTGTCGAAATAAGCATTAAGTAATAAAAAAGTTAATTTTTAATAAACCTTTGAAACTTAGTGTTTTTTAATTTAATTGTTTTAAATTTTAATACATTTGTTGTAAAATGTTGTTGATATAATGTATTTTTTGATAACTATGTTTTTATATAAGGTATTTTTTGTAAAGAGGTTTTTTACATAATGTATGTTTTGTAATGTATGTAATTTTTAAAGATAGTATTTTTTATAAAGTATTGTATTTTTTATAAAGTATTGTATACAGTGGACTGGCTGGATGACTAAGGCCGCAAGCCAAAAAAATAAAGAAAAAAAGAAAAATTTAATACAGTGTCCAGACTGCTTGGAATATTGCAAAACTTGCATATATTGCCAATATTTCAATAATATAGCATCAATATTACTGCAATATTCCAAGGTGTCTGGGTACATACATGTTTCAACCAAAGCCTACGGTTGGTAGTTTAACATAGGAGGTCTTACTTAGTTTTGGAAAGATGTTATTGGGCCCCAAATTTGAATTTCATTTTATTTTATTTAGGTTGAATTGTTCAAAATTATTAAAATGAACTTTTTATGTCGCGCCTGCCTTGTGTAGCAAGGACCCCAGGTAATCCGATGATTTTATTTAAGCCATTTAGATACCAAATAGCTTAAATAAGAATGCCTGGACCCAAAATACATATATATTCAAATCGTCAAAAGTCTTATATGGCCTGAGTTGCCGAAAAGACTGAGTGAATGTGTGTATGAGTGTGAGTGTGAATGAGAAAAAAGTGTGAGTGTTAAAAAAAAAAACTTTTTATGTCCTTATAACCTATCAAGTCTATTTAATTGTAGACTTAGCCGCTTATCATTTTTTTAACTTTATACATTACTAAATTGAACAACCCTTTTTCTTTTTTGTTCAAGCAAGATCAGCATGAAATTTAATGATATCTTCTACTCTTTTATAGCTTTCAGTTTGTCAATCGAAAGAAAAAAAAAATGTAAAAGAAAAAAACGTTTTTTTCTTAAGCGCACAGTATATCTAGATTTAATAAGAGTTTAATATACATAAGCAAGATTTTTATATAAAGTATTTTTGTCATCAATTCTTTTGAAAAAGAGGAATGAAATTCGACGAACGAACGAAAGGGATGCAAACAAGAAGAAATCGCAAGCTCGAAATAATAATAATATAAACGCTCTATATGCATAAATATTCCGTTAGAAGAAGATATATAAAGAATATGGTTATGCTATGAACAAATGTTGAAAAGATTTATAGTATAAAAGATGGTATTTACTGAATATATTAAAAATTTTATCTAATAAGAATTATTTTCTGATAATAATTAGAAATCCACGACTAACCGAAACGTGATTAAAAACATCTACAAGCGCTGCAATAGTTTAAAAATTTCAAGATAATATAAAGAATTGCAAAACTAAAAGGAAAGCAGTAATATTTTACAGGAGGCTGGTGTAGCTGGCAACAATGTCGTTTTCTACAAAGAAGATCTCTGTTCAAATCCTGGACTTGCGAGATTTTTCTATTAAATACAAAATTTTAATGTAAATAAATCCTCAAACAGGCACTGGATTGGAATATTGGATCTCACCACAATAGCCCCCAAGCATCTCTACGAAGGGAGGAAGTTGCTGTGACATCTTCTCTCAGTGATGAATTCCTCGAAAGGAGTAGGCTACACGCCGGTACTGAGGGAGTCCCTCCTCGAACTAGGACATCCTCCATAACAGAGGAGGAGAAAAGGAAAAAAGGATCTGGTGGGAACTAGAAATAAGAATTAGTTAATTAGTTAGAAACGCAGGAGGAGGAGTTAGAGATAGGAAATGATGTAACTTCACGGGGAGGCGGTAGATGGCTACGGTCAGAGGCCGTAGGACCGGTTGGGTTTGAGGTGTGTGTCTTCATGCACGTAAGCACCTCGGGTAAATAAAAGGGGACCACGATAGGAATTTCAAATAAAAAAAAAAATTAATATTTTACAAATCAAAATGTTTCCAGTTTTCTGTTAAATAATAAAAACAATTGATAGAATTAATGTTATTTACGTATATAATTTTTCCTTTTATTTTAGAATATAATTATTTTCCATCCAGATTACAGACTCATATGTGTATAAAATAAAAACCAAAAGCTTCTAAAATTAGTTGATGTTAATAAATGAATTTTCCTCTCATCTCAAGACATCTCAATTTATTTTAAAATTGTTATTCAATATTAAAATGATCAAAGACACTTTTTTCTTAAAGTGATATTAATTCTAAAAAAGCCTTTTGTAAAAAGCGTTGTATTATTTAACAACAAAAAATATGAAAGAAAAAGTATATTTTAGTTTATAATTAAAAGAATAATTTAATCGTTGGAGTACCTGACTTGACAGCCCTGTTTTTTTAACGGATACACATTTCTTTATTCACTGATTTAAATAAAAAATAATAAAATAATAATTTCATGAGATTTTTAAGAGAGTATATGCATATAGGTTTACTAAAGAAGAAATATTAGCAGGTCTAGATAATAATCGTATTGCTAATTTTTATATAAGACTATATTATATAAATTTTGGTTTTTTTCTTATTAGACGATTAACTTTACCTAAGTGTCAATTTGTTTTAATTTGTCAGAAAAATATTCTTGTAAAGTTCTCCCATTAACCCTAAGTCACGTACGTAATTATTTATCAAAAATTTCAATAGAGTTTTATTTATTCTTCATAAAAGTTATGCTATAAAAGCAAAAGAATTAAAAGATGACAAAGACAAACAGGAGAAGCACAGCCACGTAAGCCGTTAACGTTAATTATGTTTTCAAATCAACTCCAGCTAGTTCATTACATGCTTATTTGATTAAAAAAAAAGAAGGCTTGGTGAGGCATTTAAAGAACTTTAATCTATTTTGTTTTTTAGAGCAATATTTAAAAAAGTTTTTTTTTCCACCTAAATTAATATGATGAAGTTTATTTATGCTATAAAAAGTTAGAAATAATATTTTTAACAAACTTAATTCAACCAAAGCTAGTGTACCAGGTAAGATCAACTCCCCCTTAATTGACAATCAACTGAAAAAAAGAAGCCACAGGTATCTTTTAAATTGATTAGCACATCTTTTAATGTTTCATTTAGGGGGGTCTGGCAACGGAGAAGAGCAACAATCACCACAATCTGATGTTAAGCGCGGCGAAACTTAGAGTGGGTGAACCCGAGGAATAAGAGTGTGGAACGTCCCCTGGTATTATCAAATTAAATACTTATACATTAAAACTCTAATGGCTTCTGCAGCAGAAAAGAGAAATTTAAAAAAATAATGTTTTATTTATATTTTAAAGCCATCGGCCCCCGAGTTTGGCGTAGTAGGTAGAGCGCCTCCCTCCTATACCAAACGTCGCGGGTTCGGACCCAGGCAGTCCGATGATTTTATTTAAGCCATTTGGATACCAGATGGCTTAAATAGAAATGCCTGAACCCACAATTTATATATTAATCACAACGGTTATCGTCTAAAGTCTTAAATGGCCTGAGTTGCCGAAAAGACTGTGTGAATGTGTGTGTGTGAGTGTGAGTGTGAATGAGAAAAAAGTGTGAATGTTTTTTTATATAAAAAAAAAAAAAAAAGCTATTAAAGGCTATTACTTTTATTTTAGAAAAAATATTTTTTTAAGTAGAATTTTATTGATTAGAGATAACCAAGTACAGTGATTAAGCTTTTAGATTTACAAAGTTTAGGCTTGGAATTCCGGCCTGAAGAAGGATTTATTTATAAGCCTGCAAACTACTAGCTTCATTTTACATTAAACTTGTAAACAAATAATCTTCTATATATATAATTCGCTAATATCCGTCTGTCCGTCTGCCTGTCTATCTGTCACGCTCTATTTGACGAACTTGCCGTTGGAATTTTGAAAGAAAATTTTATTTGCTTAAAGAGGACCTTCTAGGAATTACAGGAAAATTATTTTCATCCCGAAATTCCTATAACTTTTTGAGTTATTATTTCTTAAAGTTACGATTTCTCCATTAGAAAATGTATAGAGAAATATTTATGTATTCTTTGATTTTGTTTTATTTAAGGCTTATACCAACAAATGAATTTGAGCCCCCGGGCTTGGTGTACTAGGTAGCGTGCTTACCTCCTATACCAAACGTCGCGGGTTCGGACCTCAGTGAGTCCGATGATTTTATTTAAGCCATTTGGATACCAGATGGCTTAAATAAAATCATCAAATAGAAATGCCTGAACCCACAATAGATAATATTATATTACAACGGTTATCGTCAAGTCTTATATGGCCTAAGTTGCCGAAAAGACTGTGTGAATGTGTGTGTGAGTGTGAATGAGAAAAAGTGTGAATGTTTAAAAAAAAAAAAAAAAAAGGCTTATACCAACAAATGAATTTGAGCCCCCGGGCTTCGTGTACTAGGTAGCGTGCTTACCTCCTATACCAAACGTCGCGGGTTCGGACCTCAGTGAGTCCGATGATTTTATTTAAGCCATTTGGATACCAGATGGCTTAAATAGAAATGCCTGGGCCCCCAATAGATATTTATCATATATAACGGTTATCGTAGTCTTATATGGCCTAAGTTGCCGAAAAGACTGTGTGAATGTGTGTGTGAGTGTGAGTGTGAATGAGAAAAAAGTGTGAATGTTTAAAAAATAAAAAATGAATTTGAAAAAGTTCACTGTAGGAAGAAAATATCTTGTTACAGCTTTCCTAGATAAATTAGTTTGTGTTTGATTCCGGGAAGGTAGACAACTCAAATTACAAATTCACTAATGAATCTTTTGATTAATTATTCTAGAGCGAGTATTAAATAGTTAAATTAACAAGTGATCATGGGTGCTTAGTACTAGAAGAAAAAGACATGAATTGGTTGACTGGCGTTCAGCAATTTACAAACTTTCAGAAAGATATTTTTTTTAATTAATCGTTAAATAATTGTCTTATCTTGTAAGAAATTTCTTCTTCTTTGATAAATATTTATTTAAAATAACTGTAAAATTTAATATTAATGGTAGTCAATTAATTAAAATAAGTTTTATAACCTTTGAACCAGAACACTAAATTTTTCTACTTCAATCTTTAAAGAATCGTTAGGAATAATTTTACTCTACTAAATACTAGTAAATCCAAATGAGTCGCCTAGTTTCAAAACCGCTTAAATCCAAATTTTTTTTAAACTTTTTTTTTGCGTTATCTTACAGTAAAGAATCGACTGGTATAAATAATTTATTTAAAAAACGCCTACCATGGGCGTAACTAGAAGATTTGACTGGGGAGGGGTGCATGGGACCAGCCATCCTTCGGGGGGCCTGGAAGGCCCCATATTGTTTCAATTTTTCTTGGGGCGGAAAGCTTTCTGGGGGGCTACGACCCCCTGGGACCCCTCTAGTTACGCCCATGCCTACAGTACCGTTAAATATGAACGTAAAAGTAGCATATATGCATATATCCCTATGGAAATGAAAAACAATTTTTGCTGTTTACTGAAAAAGGGGTTTGACGGATTTATCCGGTTTTGAAATTTGACGACTCAAATATGTAATTTCATTAAAATTATTATCCATCAGAATTTTTTATTCAATTTTTAACGCCATAAAGTTAGAAATGCTAGATTCTTTTACCTTCCCTCTTGGAAACAAGATTCTCGATTTATTAATATCATCGGTCACCCACAAATTGAACCGAGAATTCGTAGGGATAAATCATATTTATGACGGAAACTGGCGGAATGGAACAGCCTAGAGCTCATACAAAAAGATTCTCGGGGGCTTTATTTCTGCTGATGCAGATATAAAAATGGATTTTATGTTAGTATAGAAGTACTAACTTCCTAGTCATATATACATATATATATTTGTATATGTATCTCTCTCGGTATGTGTGTGTTATAAGGCTGAGAGTAAAGCAAAGTCTCCATCGCGTTTGAGTTTCTAATAATTTCAATCCAGTTTGGTATTCGTCTTTGCTTCACTTTATTGAATCAAGATCCGATTGTGAATTTCTTCTTAAAAAAAAAAAAGAATATAAAAAAAAAATATAAGAATAAATACATATAGTAGTCGTTTCTTCATTCACGAAAGTAATTCTATTCGATTGAAGCTTAAAGTTTAAGAATTACAATTTATTTCCTCCTCAAAAGAGAAAATTGAATTCTGCAAGTTCTTTTTGTAAGCTGCAACCAATCAGCTGATCTTGATAAATCCAGATTTATAGTGATTTCATATCCACAATCGATGCGATTTTTTTTTTCTATATTTTAAAGGCAATATCTTAGAAAATATTATATTATATATTCTAAAAAAAAATATTTTCATATCGTATTAAGGTTAATATATAAAAGAATTTGTATCCGAATATAAAAATAAATTCAAAAAAAAATCTTGTGTGACTGTCGCACAGCACACAACTTTCTCTTATCTTCGGTAATCGAATGTTGTGTTCTGTGCTTGTCACATCAGATTTTTTGTGTGGACTATCTTTCCTAGGAAGTACAAGAGTAAAGTGTGCTTCAAACAATTCGAAAAAAAGTGAAAAAGTACATCAGTAAAATACTAATACTTTTGGGCCGATTTTGATTAAAAGCTTATTTTCACGCTCCCGGGGGGTGTTTAACTTATATATAAAATTTCAGCCTCATAGCTCAATTCCTTCATGCTTAAAAGTGAACACAGACACACATAGACAGACCATGTTCCAAAAACCACTTTTTTTGATTGAGGGCACTCAAAACGTGTATCCATCAAAATCTCGACATCGAATTTTTGACATGAATCCAATATTTTCTCTATATATATTAACATATAGAAGGAACCGGAGAATAAAACCAGCCGCTAGTGGACGCCTCTCACTCAATGGAAGTGAGAGGCTCCACTAGCGGCTGGTTTTATTCTCCGGTACCTTCTATATGTATACGATCCAGCAAAAGTTCTAATCGTAATATATTAACATATACCAGGTATATAGAGGTAAGAGAAAGTAAAAAAATTTCTCTAGAAAAATTTAACTAGATATTTTTATTGGGTATGGGTTAAGAAATAAAAAACTTATTTAATTAAGTCGATCCGACCTCCTCAGGACGATTAATTGTTAGAATACATGTCCTGAGGAAGGTCGACTTGCGACCGAAACGTCGACGATTAATAATTAAATAAGTTTTTTATTTAATTTCCTTGGCTGCAATTCATACCCAATTCAATCTCACCACTTCTCATCACTGATATTTTTATTTTAAGAAATTAATGGCAAATTAGAGAAATTCTGATAGCAGGTTATTATTATTTCGTATATATTATGAACAAATTTTTAATAAAATTGTCATAATATTTATAATTGATAATAAAATATTGAACTGTATTACATCATTAACGTTAATTTGAAAATGAATATCTTCCAAAAATAATGATACCTGCTTTATCGATTAAGCTAATGATTTTAAAATAATGATTTTAATATGATATGATATAATAACATTATTTAAATAGCCTTGTTTGCAAACTGTTCGTATTGACTAAATGCAGAGGTAAGAGGGGATGTTCATTTGCAAATTATAGACTAATAAGAATACTAATAATATAATTATAATAAATAATTGGTGTGGCCAAGCAGGTCAGGGAATTTAGTTTTTTAAATAGTATAGACTAATTAATTAGCAATCATGAGATAAAAATAAAAATAAATCGAATTTATTATCAAAAAGAGGGTGAATTGATTATTAATTATAGTTAATAATTATTATTTGTAGGTTAATATGTAGTTCCCTTCAGGTTTTTCTAGCAGGTTGGAGCGCTGGAGAGGAGAATTGTTTGATTAAAAAGCAATTCTTTTTTCAGAGACTTTTTTGGTTAACGACAGGATGCATCCCTTTTCGTTTTGGCCAGGGATGCATCCTGTCCTTAACCAAAAAGGTCTCTGCATCCCAAAATTAAATTAAGATTGAAATAGGCCTATATAAATTAAATAACAAAAAAGAAGTTTCGTATCCTTCCTCAGGACAATTAATCGTCAATGAAAACAGGTGGAAAATTTTTTATTATGTAAAAATCTTATTGAAAATTAAAAAAATTCATTCTTTTTCAAGTTTAGAATTTAATCTGCAATATGGAAATTATTTGCTTGAGTCCATTTTACTCTAAAGATTTTTTTTTTTAAAGAAAGTCAAATATAATGTTAAAGAAAGCCTTGTCAGAGCTAATCACCAAGTGGCTGGTGTCCTCTGCATTTAGATAACCCCATTGTAATTTCCCACCCCCTTTGCACCCGGTAACTCGATTTAATTGTTTGAGTTTGCCTCCTGGGCTTTGCTGGTAATTTTAAAGCCTGAATTCGGCTCTAACCAACATTCAAATTCGCTTTTATCAAAATACGACATACGACGACAAAGGTGAGGATGGGTTCGGCTGTATGATTCATTGGCGGAAATATTAAATATGGCAACAGCGCCCCAAGCTATATGCTAATATTAATTAATGGGATTGTCATGCACAACGTTTAAGGGTTTCCGACCTGATATTAATATCATAATAATAATAATAATAATAATTTATAATAAATTTTCAGCCTGAAGGACTTTAAACTGTACCCAGTATATTCATTTTTTTTTTTTTAATATTCTCAAAAACAATATTACAATATTTATTAAAATCTCAGTTTTTTAAATAAATAATTTAAATTCTCCTAATGATCCGATGTCATACATATTATATGTCATTTTACTTGGGAGAAAGTCTAGTTTCTGAATATATAAAAAAAATTATAGGTTATGCAAGAAAAAAATATTTGTACCCCCTAGAGCCTCCCATAATGGTCCGATATTTACCAAAAGCTTTTCAGTTCTTGGCCTCTACCCCTAGTTTATGGGTGCAAAATTTCAAAACAATCGAACAAAGTTTTTGAGTTTTCGTTGACGAAAAAAATTACCACAGACACACACACACACACACAGACATCATTCCAAAAACTACTTAAATGAAATGACCTCTAAACGCATTTTGGCAGCTTCAGAAAAATTTCGATTTTTTTTACGATTACATTAACTTTACCTGCCCAACCTACGGTTGATGGGCAAAGTTAATTAATATACAAAAGTCATTATTTTCTGTATTATGATTCAGAATCATTTATTTTCTGAGGGTCTTTAAAGATGAAAATTCATTAAAGAATTGTAATTAAATCTAGTCTAGAACAGTGAAATTATTTATTTCTAAATTACTTTCTAATAAATAAATTAAATATCTAGAAAAAAATTCTTCTTAATAAAGCAAGCTGTAATTTAAAATTTAGGCAGTGTTCCTTGAGGTGCGTCCTCGAATACAGACTGTTGTTTATTTAATCAAGCCAGGGCAACCACTTTGATAATTGAAATGGAATTTAAGCTCTTTGAGTGCGTCTCCCCCTTTTAATTTCGTTCCTCTTTCCTCAGGTATATACCTCTTCTAGCAGTGGGTAAAGAAATTTAACCCTTGCCTTCAAATTATTATCAAACGATGACATATTTGTAGTTACAAAATATATATATGGCATTTTTTTAATTCCTTTGACTTAATTGATTTGCTACTAACTCTGACAAAAGAATTCGGGGGATATTTCAAGTCTTGAATATTTTATGCTCTACCTACACGTAAACGTACACAAAACAAATTCAATCAAAGCTTTTAAGGAATTTACTTTCATAAAGTTGAATTACAAAGATTAGAATAATAAATAATTCATGAATTATCTAAATTATTTTGTGCCATGTATTTGAACTGAAAGGCCTGGGAATATAAAAAAAATTTGCCACACCTTATTTGGACCCTGTTATGCAATGGTGTGTCAGAGACCAAACATCGAGTTTTGAGAAAATCAACATTAAAGTTTTTTGTTTCTATTGGATTATATATAATTTTTGTTGTCAATTGTGCAAGTAACATTAATTATAAATTTTTTAAAGACATATTTCATAAAAAATACTATTAATTAAAGCATTTGAAACAATATTCCGTGCTTAACTCAATTTTTAATTTTTTGGTCTTTGACACACCATTGCATAACAGGGTCCATATATGCTAAAGAAATAAGGAAAAATATATTTAGAAGCGAATATTTGAAACAAAGAAAGAAATGACACGTGAAAAACATTTATTTATGTGACTTTAAAAAAAATATTTAAAAAACACTATTTAATTAAGAGTTTAAATTTAATCGTCCTTGCAAAATAAAAATCCCTGGGTGTTAAAATAAAGATTAAAATGCGGCTTATATAATTTTAATTCTCTTGGGAAATATGTGATCGGAATAATCGTTTATAGTCATAAAACACATACTCTTAATAATAAAAAATATAAACAAGAAAATAATAATTCTTTATTGCTTTTAAAGTTAGTAGTGAGCCTATTTATTCGCTTTGGAAATGGACTTTTCGTTAATATCGGTTTGAATTACTAGTTAACCAGTTTATAGCAATCAGCCTATGAATAAAATGGTAATTACTTAAAGGGGATTGTGTGTTTATCGTGGTTATGAATGGCCCAATGACAATGCTATTGTCAGCCTATAAAAATCCCCCTCCCGATCTCAAAAGCACCCATGTCGAAGGAAACGAGAGGGTCCAAAAAAGGGAATGGGTGGGGGATTAAGAGCACCGAGAAGTCGATAAAACCAAGAGAAAAACTAATGATGTGAGGGGGCTCTCTTAGGAGCCCTTCTTTCGAAATTAACAATACTAAAATAGGGTGGATATATCTATCTATAGATGCATCATCATGTTTATCTTCTATATTCCATAGGCTCGTTTCGATTATAATAAATTCTGTGGTTAAAATTGGGAGAGTATGAAATTTTAATAGGATAATAATTTTGAAATTAAAGGTAATATTATTTTGAAGGTTATCATAT
>JAKCPI010023331.1:0-20726 GCA_023213315.1 Euborellia annulipes | reverse complement strand
TGCTCTTAGCACTTTAGTTCCAAACTTGACCACGCGATGATTCATACGAATGCTTCCACATCAGTAAAGTGTACTTTAAACGATTTCCACGAAAAATTTCATTGATATACTTTTTAAAGAGCGTCTAAAAAATAATTCATTTATGAATTTTAAACAAAATCGTTGCAGCGAATTTTGAGAAAATCGTAAAAAATTGAAAAAGTACATCAGTAAAGTACCAGTACTTTTTGATCGATTTTGTTCAAAAGCTTATTTTCACCTTTTAGGAGGGTTGACTAACTTAAATATAAAATTTCAACTTGCTAGCTTTTTTAGTTCCTGAGATATTTTGTTCACATACAGACAGACCATGTCGCAAAAATTTGACATATAATAAAATTTCAATTCAAAAACTTATTTTAAAAAGAGAAATTCTCTAAATTTATTTATGCTCTCTAAAAGAATCTGAAATTTGAAAAAAAAATTTTTTGCTCTAAATAGACAGACAGACAGAATTATAGATTAAAACAGAGTTGAGAACATGTGAACGTGTCATATTTTATTAAAATAAATCAAGTTGAAATAAAAAAAAAAAAAAAAGAAAATCTCAGAAAAAGAAAGATAACTATTTAAATATTAGATTAAAGTAAGTTTTAAAAAAAAATCCTTTTTTTTTTTTTGCTGAATTAATTATAGGATTCTTTTTCATTCTTTTGATCTAATCTCAAAAAAAAAAGAAAAAGATCAGTTTATAAAGAAGAATAAAAAAAAAAAGTAAAAATTTAATTAGTAAGAAAATGATAGGGTTAAGTTGAGAAAGAAGCCTTCGTTATATGCATTTGGCATCTTGAATGCAAATATGGAGAGAGAAAATCCCCGATTATTGATGAGTTTAAATTTGAGGGTGTTGCTTTTAGGTGGCGCAATCATTTTAGAGGAAATGAAAAAGAATCGAGTGATTTGGCATTTGGGAAAAATCATCAACTTTGCTAACTTCGAAACGCTCGTCTTTCTCAATTATACACAAAGTAATTAGTATTTGTATTCTTTGCACTTCATATTCACGCTTTATTTTTTCTAAATAAATACACCACTTATTACCAAATTGGCAGGGGCGTATATAAGGGGGGCTTCCCCCCCCCCCCCGAAATTCCCTAAATGCATATACATATATAGGAATATAGAGCCAATAATGGGTCTCGCCCCCCCCCCCGAAATGTTTGCGCGGCCCCGTAGCGCGAAAATGTGAAATGTTCCGCGAACCGCACATAAAAAATATTTTGGGTCCACGGTTGGTGCCGCGGGCTGCAAACGCGTCGCTAAAAAAAAAGGTAAAATATTTTTTCGGACGGGAGAAATTTTAGTTCCGCGGGCGGCAAACGAAAAAAATTTTTGGTTCCGCGGGCGGAAAAAAAATTTTGCGTCGCTAAAAAAAAAAAAGGTAAAATATTTCGGAAAAAAATTTTGGTTTCTTGAAAAAAAAAATTTTTTTGAGATCAGCCCCCCCCCCCCGAAAAATATTTCTATTTACGCCCCTGCAAATTGGTAACCAATATACTGTAGTTTAATGATAACGAAAAGTGAAATTAGAAATTAGGACCCCTAGCACAAGAGGAGAAATCTATACGTCTGTACCCCAACCATAGGCGTCAGATCCACTAACGGATAAATTAAATTTATTCTCTATTTATAAAAATGATAAAAATTTAATATTTAAATAATTAATTATCGAAAAATAAATGTGAGATTTAATTTTAATGTTAAAGTGTATCAGGATGAAGAAAGAGAAGCAGCTAGTATTATTTCGTTTATTCCATACCCTGACGTTTCGGTCTCGGTCGAGACCATCTTCAGAGCTTATGGGCTGTCAATATGAGATAAATAACATAGACTCAATTATATAATTCATACTAATAAGTTATTACTTAAGTATATAAATGTAAAGGTGCTCTTTCTTCATCCTGATACATTTTTAACAACTTTTATCCAGCTATAAATCTACTTTTTTTCTACATCTTTAATTTTAATTTTTCCTTTATTATGCATTAATTTCGAAACTACTTGACGGATTTTTATGGGGATTTTTTTTTTAATGTATAGAGGATTTTATAAAACGCAAAAGCATAGAGCATGATAGTTGAATATATTCCTCTATTTCTGACGTGTACATGATGAAAGGTAGGTTAATTAAATTTAAAATTAATTAAAAACGTCAGATGTTTATTTTTTATAATAAATATTTAATCTCTTGGTGATAAAAAACTAAAAATTATATTTTTCTCTCCATCGCCTTTAAAGAAATGTTTAATTCTTACAATATATGTCGACTAATTTTTCAAAATTTCAATTATATATAACGCTGGCCTGAGGATGCTATGAATAGGGAAATCGATCGCCAAGAGATTAAATATGTATTATAAAAAAATAAACATCTGATGCGACAAACATTTATTTCAATTTAATTGGCTACCAATAAATTTAAATAAATAGAGACGAAGTCTAAATGGCCTCCGGTGCCGAAAAAGACCTTAAATAATTTTTTTTTTATTATTTATTTTTTATTATAGGAGGGTATTGTCAATTGAGAAATGCAGTTACAGTTTTTTCTTTACATATTTATTTAATTTACACAGCTGACGTTTCAGTTCCTTATTTGAATCATCTTAAGAGTTGGCAAAAAAAGATAGTTCAAACAAGCAAACACACTATCTTGGGCGTTTCCGCCTATCTCCACTCATTCGTTCAGACAAGCAACAGAAATATCAGCTATGTAAATTAAATAAATATATAAAGAAAAAGCTGCATTTCTCATTTGATAATATATATCACAGCTATACCATTGTGATTTATAAAATTCTGTATATATTTAAAAAAGCCCCATAAAATTCCGGCAAGTAGTTTCTGAATTAATGCTTAATAAATGAAAAATTAAAATTAAATCTCACGATTATTAATCGATAATTAATTATTTAAATATTAAATTTAAAAATTTAAATTGTCAATTTTATTATATATCCACCTTTTAATATAGAATTTGACGACAGTGGTTTAAGGTTAAAATTTATTTAGAGCCGGTCCAATTAACTATTGGATAGCTATCCCTTGGATAAGATTTTTGACATCTGGATAAGCTAATTAAAAGCCCATGTGGTATTTAATTAGCTAACATTTGTTAAGAGCCATAAGAGGTGAAATTAGGAACACAAACCTATTTTAATTTGTTCAAAAAATAATTTCTTTCTTCGCTTTTGTTTTATGTAGCCTTTGGAATTTGGGAGGCGTTTCTACAAGGTGAGTTGGATCAGATGGCTCGAGGATTCACTCTCCTATCAGCTGGAATTAATAGTTTCTTTAAAATTCCACTAATATTTCACTTTCGCAATCGACTTGAACCGCTTGTCAGAGAAGTTGAAGGATATTTTGGACGGCCGGATTTCGCTCAACATCCAATGTAAGATAGAGAGAGAAGAGGTTATTATATATTAATAACTCGAAAAAGATCTTAAAATACTGCACGCCACAAGGGAATATTTGTTAAAATCGCCTTGGGTGGTTGCAGCCCTAGCAGGCGTCTAGAATTGTGACATAGTTCAAATTGTGCTTGCTAGATGGCGTGCAGTTTAATCACAATTTTAAATTAATTTTCAATAAGAATTATTACAATTAAAACATTTTTTTGTCAAACGTCAAATACTGTCATTCTATAACTAGTATTTTAAAATTTTACTTACTTGTACACAAAAAATGTATTAAATTTTAATTAGAATTATAAGGACATTCAATTATATATGTTAAATAAGATTGAAAAAAAAAAATTTATATCTTTTACGTGGTAAATATAGACACAAATGGAAATAAAATGGCCGATTTTGCTTTTGACCAATCAGCATCTATATATATATACGATCTACATCTCTTTTTTTCTAGGCATATAAGAAAAAGAGGTAAACTCATCTTATTAATATTTTTTTTATTTAATTAATAATTAAAATAATTAAATCTCACAATTATTATTCTATAATTAATCATATATATTAAATTTTTGTTATTTATACACATATTTAGAGAAGATGCAGTGAAGGGATTATTTTTCACTCGTAAATATTATAAAGATTTTTTTTTTTTTTTAATATAAGACTCAGTCGGCTACACCATCTATTAAAGTACTTTCTAATAAAAGTTGAAATAAGATTGATGTGTTTATTTATTTATTTTTTATTTTCTAATGAATAATAATCAATCTTCATTTATTTTCTCAGATACGGCGGTTGGTTGTCCCGGTGCGTCAAGCAGAGCGAGTACCTCCTCAGAGGTACCCTAATGCTGGCCCTTTCTGCCTCTACTTCCTATTCCCTGTTCCCTATTATAAGGGCCTCAAGTCAAACTGACGTTGGCAACATTACGCACACGAGGGAATTGCCCTTTATCGGTTATTTACCGTTCGGCTTGGACTATACTGAGACACCTTATTATGAAATCATTTATGCACATCAAGGTGAGTGAAGTTGGCAATTTATTTAAATTTTCACTTTAATTGAACAAAAAGAGTGACGCACTTGAAAAGAACTATGATACTCTAATATTAAATATCTTATACATTTCTAAGTAAATTTAACACAAATACAAATCAATTTAATACAATTTAAATAAAATAAAGACAAATATGTCGATTTTCAATTTAAAGGACAAATCAACATAATTTCATGTTTAGTTTTATATTAATTCAAAATTTTGAATTGGGTATAGGAGACTTTGCAGCCAAGGAATTAAATAAAAAAGTTTTATTTAATTATTAACCGTCGACGTTTCGGTGGCAAGTCACGACCTCCCTCAGGACCAGAGGCGCCGGAACGAATTTGAATCAGGGGGGGGGCAAAAATTTTTTTTTTAGAAAATTAAAATAATTTAATATGTTTAAATAGTATAAAACAAAAAAAAATCTACTTTAAAGCTTTAAAAATTTTAAATAAAATTAAAATTCAATAAAAAATGTTTTTAGAAATTAGAATGATGGAGGAAGAGAGGATGTCAGCCAAAAAAGGAGCCTCTATCGAATAAAAATCAAAAAAGGAGCCTCTATCGAATAAAAATCTCCAAATCTCCAATTTTTGGCTGACATCCTCTCTTCCTCCATCATTCTAATTGCTGAACAGCCACTTCTATTATCAACATGTTTTTAGAAATTAGAAATACTATAGGGTCTATATAAAATATTTTGAAAAACATATAACCAAGTATTTATTAATTTAAATAAGCGAAAAATGTAGGCACCGCCGGGAGTCGCACCACGGATCCGTCGATTTACGCTCAAGTAGGGCATGTTGAGCGTAAATCGACGGATCCGTGGAGCGACTCCCTACGGTGTCTACATTTTTTGGAAAAAAAAATGAATTTCTTACTCTTATAATTTTTTTTTTAATTAAAAAATTTTATTTTTCATAAGTAAAAATGTATCATGTTTAAAAATAAATGAAATAAAAGAATAACAAACGAATTAAAAGAAGACATATTGCCCCCCTGCCCCTTCCTATAGGGGGGGGGGGCAATGTACCCTTGCCCCCCTCCCCCGTTCCGGCGACTATGCTCAGGACGATTAATTGTTAGAATATAAGGTTGACAGTTTTATATTTAATTTAATTTAATCATTGTAAATTATACAATATTTAATTGGGCTATATGTACAGTATTAAGGGTGACTTGTTCGCTTAGGACTTATTACAATCATTGATTGTACAATCACTCTTAATCCATATAGCCCAATTAAATATTGTATAATTTACAATGATAATTAAATATAATACTGTCAACCTTGTATTCTAACAATTAATCGTCCTGATGAAGGTCGTGACTTGTGACCGAAACGTCGACGGTTAATTAATTAAATAAAAGTTTTTTATTTAATTCCTTGGCAAAGTCTCCTATACCCAATTCAAAGTTTACAGCCACTTCTCATCACTATTCAAAATTTTGTTTTTATAAGAATTTTTATTAAAATAGACAGAGTAAAACTGAAATGGAAAGATTATTTTGAAATTTTAGAAATTTGACGTTAATAAAAACAATTTCGACATTTTTGTCTGTCTTTGTTTTATTTAAATTGTAATTATTTATTAAAATGATTTGTATTTGTGTTAAATTTACTTAGAAATGTTTAAGATATTTCATATTTAATGTTTCTTAGAATTAGAGTATCATTAAGGTAGATTAGAACAGGTCTTCTTGAGTAGAAACAAAATGTTACGTTACTTTTGACGCACAGTGTATATAAAACTACCAATGATAAGAGATTTAGATGTTTATTCATATTCATAGCCAAGTCTAATTCATATTCTATTGTTAAAATGTATTATGTCATGTATGAAAAATAATTAAGTATTAATTTGTGTGTTTTCTGCTCTCCCAGCCCTGGTGGGAGTGTTGGCGCCACTGACAACGATCGCTGTTGATTTGTTGGCCATAACTTTGCTCATGCATGCGACCATTCATTTGAAAATAATTGGGGAGGAAATGCAACTCGCCAAGTCGCGTGGGCAAATTGTGCAATGCATTCAACAACATCAAGTACTTATCAAGTGAGCTATTTATGTGTGCGCCTATTGAATTTATTATTAGGATTAAGAGCACCTAAATTAATTTTAAAAATCTGGCGTGTCTTAAGGGGGTTCAGGAGCGACGTTAAAAAAACTAGACTATTATAAGGAATTTTTCAATGCGGTTTTTTTTTTAAATGAATTAAATTCATAAGAGATTATTGGGACATCGAGCTATAATTGTTTTAATGACTTATTAAAAAATTATCGTAATTAATTTTTTTGTTATCAAGCAAATACAAAAAAACAATCTGTCCCAATAATCTTTAATTTTTTTTTAAATTTAAAAATGAATTTATTGTTATTATTAATCACATATTAATTAAGAAATTTTTAAAATAAGCTTAGATGATTTATTTAAAAATCAACTGTCAAATTAGTTCAGCATTCTTGCAATAGATGGCAGGCTAGTCTAACAGCCGATCCCCTAATAGCCTATATTTATATATTTTTATGCTTTTATAAAAGATACATAATATATAATAACATTTATAAAGTATTTATTCTTAAAAGATCAATGAAATCAACCAAATGCATTAAATATTATTAGACATCTTATCGGGAAAAACATGCGTAACCACTTCGCTCCCGTTTCCCCTTAATAAGTAAAAAAAAAAATCAATTGATTCAAAATTTCCATTGGCTGTAATTTAAATGTTGACTGCTTGAAATGTATGGTTTTTTCAAAATTTTAATCTCATATTCTCTATTCTCATAAAAACAGACGTTAAATTTTAAAATAAACAAATGGGTGTAAGTAATATAAAAACAATCAGCGTGATGATTTTTCTCTAAACAAAGTTTTAACAGCGACCTTAACATGTTGCTTTTTTTATTTCAAAACTGTCAAAATCATAACCTTACTTTTTAGGTTAAGGACGCGATTTTTTATTTTAAATACGTTAAAATATTAAAAGCACCCCCTAGACAAGACCTAGCGTTATTTGTTTTGCAAACCGAAAATAGTAAATACGAATATTTTAAATTTGAAAGAATTCATTAAAGAGAATTTCGAGAAAAATGGAAAAAAAAGTACATCAGTAAAGTACTAGTACTCGAATTTTCCCAACGATGAGATCTAGGACAATTTCATATAGGTGCTAGAAATAGTAAATATTTAAAATTTGAAAAAAAAAAACGTTTAGAGCTGTTTTTGAGAAGTGCTGATAAACAAACAAACAAACAAATAAACGTACATTGCTCGTTTAATAGTATTAGATTAGATTAGATGCACAATAGGGCATCATAAATAAATACAAAATTTCATAAGAATTGGAAAAAATTATTTTTAATGCATAAAAAGTCAAGGGGACTCACTTTTGAATCGAAATTAACATGTAAATCCCCATATGGGGATTTAACATTGGCTCTTTGGAGCAATGGCGGATACAAAGGGGGTGAGGTAAAGGTTGTAATTACCCCCCCCCCTCGAGATTTGAAAAAAATAAAATATATTTTTTGGGAATTAAATTTTATTTTTAATACAAAATTTTAAACAGATACGAGTAGGATGACAGCCAGGAAAGAAATCAGACAAAAATTTAATGATTCTTTATCTAATTTTAATCCGATTGACGACGTTTCGGACGCAAATTGCACCCTTCCTCAGGACACAATTCAAAACGTCGGCAATCAGAATAAAATTAGATAAAGATTGATTAAATTTTTCTTTCCTGGCTGCCTTCCTACTCGTATCTGTTAATAATTCAGCCATCATCTCGATATTATTAAAATTTAAAAAATTAATACTTCAAAATATGATTTGTATATATATTCTGGTAGACAAGTATAGAATGCACCTTTAAATTACCGAAAGTAAGAAAAAATTGTGTGTTGTGCGACCAGTCACTCCAGATTACCCCCTCCCTTCACCCGAGAAATTCCTCTGGATCCGCATTTGCAATAAAAACAATTTTTACAAAAACTTTTACTGATAAGACTTATACCGTACTTAAAAAAAAAAAAAAAAAAATTGACATGAATCCAATACTTTCTCTATCTATATATACGATACATAGGTAGAAGAAAGTAAAAATGAAACTTTATATTTTTTTTTTTTTTGTTTTCATTAATTTCAAATAATTCTAAAATAACTCAAATTCCAGAAAATAAATAAATTGTTTTTATGTATTTTTTGATTATTAATAAAATAACATTTTTTTTGTTGAGCTGTTGTTGTGAATATTTGATTTGAATCTATAAAAGGTTTTATATACATTTTTTTTTTTTTTTATTAGAGAGGAAATAAAAAAATTTTTGGCTGGATAAAAAAACAAAAAACGTACTGTATAGCCTATAATTACAAATTTACATAAAATGTTAGACAAAAAAAAAAAAAAAAATTATTTAATTGAGCCGTTAAGTGAGACAAATAAATTCATTTTATTTTGAATGACTAAAAAATATTTCTAAAGTCTGATTTCATTGATGTTGGTGTAAAAATTTGGAAATAATATCAATTCAATTTATTTTTTTAAAGTGAAACTTTTATTTGATGGCCTCAAATTTTTTCGCTCTTCTATCATCATATCGCGTTACAAGCCGTGACTTTAAAGGCTGTGACGCTACAAGCCATGACGTCACAAGCTGTGACGACAAAAATAGCAAAGTTGAAATTTAATATATATGACGAATTAAAAAAAAAATAATTGTGAGATTTAATTTTTAAATTGATAAATATATAATTTTTAAAATAATTTAAAATGATTCAATTACTAAATAAATATTGTTCTCAGTTTTTAACATGCCTCTATTGATATCCCATTTTCCCAATTATTAAGTTAAGATTAAAAACACGATTTTAATACCCTTAATTGAATAATTTTCTCAAAATTAAACGCCTAGGATCCGAAAAAAAAAGTTTCACTTGCATCGTGATTTCATAAAACCACACAATTTTTTTTTTTTTAAATAGACTTTATTTTTATTTTTATTTTAATACCAACCATTTCTCTTATCTTTTCTATGAAGTACAAGAATAAAGTGTGCTTCAGAAGATTTCAAGGGCAAAATGAGAATATACATTTTAAAGAGCTTCTGATTTATGTATATAGAGGTAAGAGAAAGTCAAAGGAGTTGTATCTTATGTTATTGAGTTAGATTTATGGCAGTCAAATTGGAATAATTCCCAGAAAAGAAGTTTTATTATTTAAAAGAAAATAATTAAGGTTTATAAATAGAAGATCCGATCAAATGTGTTGAGACAAGAGAGAAAAAAGAGGAGATAATAAAGTGAAAGAAAAATCAATGAATGCAAGTCTAGGAGGGGAAAAATATACCTTCCTTTTTTTTTAGTCAACGGGAACGATTAATAAATGATTAAAATTAATATTTAAAAAAAAAAAACTTTTCTATTTGGATACTAGTATTCATAAGCAATTGGTCGCACAGCACACCACTTTCTCTTACCTTCGGTAATCGAAAGTTGTGTACTGTGCTTGTCACACCATATTTTTTGTGTCGACATATATTTAGTCCCCGGCAGTAGGGTACATTTGAATTCAGATGTAAAATTTATAAGTATGGGAAAATATTTATATTTTGTAACCATGGCAACCATTTCTCCTATCTTTTCTATGGAGTAGCTACAAGAGCAAAGTGGTCTTCAGAAGATTTCAATCGCAAAATGAGAATATACATTTTAAAGAGCATCTAAAGAATAATTGATTTTTGAATTTTAATCAAAACCGTTAGAGCGAATTTTAAGAAAAAAAAATTTTTTTGTCGCCTATGACGGGATGCGAACCCCCGACCCTATCTACAAATAGTCAGCACAATAACCAATACACCAAGGGGGGGCCCCCCCCCCCCCCCCCCCCCCGAGGGCTAATAAATGATTTAAAAATAAAAATATTATAATAAAATAAACATACAAAGTCGTGCTGGTCATTAGTACCAAGGGTCGCGGGTTAGCATCCCATCTCATCAGCGGCGTAACTAGCCTTTGAGGGTACGAGGGGAGGGGGCGAAGTCCAACTGTGGCGCCATTTTTCGTTCGAGCTTTTTTGTAATTTTTCTCCGGATTTGTGATATAAAATGAATTTATTAAGAAATTTAAAAAAAAAAAAGCCGGATATTTAGGTAAAAAGCCGGAAGCGCTAGAGCCAAGGGCGGATACAAGTGGGGGGGGGAGGGGGTAAAGAGGGTAATTACCCCCCTGAGATTTGAAAAAAAAAAAATACTTTTTATTATAATAGAGGCTCTTTTCTTTTGGCTGCAAACCTCTTCCTTTTATAAATAAAAATACTTTTTTTCGAAAAAAAAAAAAAATGTATTTTTAATGTAAAATTTTAAACTCTTATGATGGAAACAGCAAAAGTTAATTTCTAACAGCCATCTATTTTATAAGAGGAAACTTGGAAAATTAAGGTACTTTTGAAAAGAAAATATTTTATTTACAATAACAATAATGTCATAAAAGAATTTTTATAAGGACAAAATTTTGTGTATTTAAAAAGAAAAAAAATTTTACAATTCAATGTATTTGACTTGAGGGTGTGCATGTAATTTTTATAGCTTTTATGTATTTTAGGCGCGCGGGGGGGGGGGGGCGGAGGAGACACAGTCTTCTCGCACCGGAGTCCCGGATTCCCTTCCCATCCCAAAGAAAAAATTTTTTTTTTAATTTAAATAAAAAAAAATTAAAAAAAATGGGGGGGGGGTAAAAGAAGTTGGAGGGGGGAAGAAAAAAAAAAAAAAAAAAAATGTATTTTAGTCCTGATGATGGTTTTTTTGTAAAACCAAAACTGTTGAATTGTGCAATGCAGTCGCCAGACCTCAATAAAATTTCCCACTAATAAATATTAAACTTATATAATATTTCTTTGAATTCTGAAGATCTGAATAACAAAAAAAGTAAACCTTCAAGCTATTGGCTGTTAAAATTTTAAAAATTAATACTTAAAATTTGATTTGTATTTATATTCTGGCCAACAAGTACAGAATGCGCCTTTAAATTAAACCGAAATTAAGAAAAATAGTGTGCTACTCCAAATTCCCCCCCCTTCCCGAGAAACATCTCTGGATCCGCCACTGGCTAGAGCGCCCATGTCAGTATCAAGAGGCGCCAAAGGCTTGATGCGGGGGAGGGGTGGGGGGGGGGCGAGTACCCCCTTCGCCCCCACCTGGATACGCTACTGCTTCTCATGCAACAATTTATTTCCAATTGATTAACTACCAATCTAAATGAAATAGAGACGGGGCACAGTGGGCTGAAATCGAAAAAAAGCGGCCATAATTATCTTTTTTTGGGCGGATTTTTACAAAATTAAAACTATACATACATAATCATATGTTCTACTATACCCTTCAATATTTTCATATTTTACCAAAAGGGGTTGAAATTACCCCTTGACAAAGTTGAAAAAAAAATTATGATGTGTGAAATATAAAGAAAAACATATGTCAAAAAATCAAAAAAAATATGCGTTTTACAAAAATGACATTTATTTTTACAAAAAAACATACATGGGGTGAACTACCCCTTACTGAAGGGAGCAAAAAGAAAATTTTTTTTTGATAATTACAAGCAATACGTTTTTATATACATTTTAATGGATGCTGATTCCAAAGATGTCATCTATTTTTACAAAAAACATACATGGGGTGAACTACCCCTTACTCAAGGTGTTAAAAAAAATTTTGCTTTGATAATTACAAGCAATATGTCTTTATATACATTTTAAAGGTCACTCGTTACGAAAATGTCATTTATTTTTACAAAATATATAGATGGGGTGAACTACCTCTTACTGAAGGAAGCAAAAAATATTTTTTTTTTTTGGTAATTACAAGCAATATGTCTTTATATACATTTTAATGGATTGTTGATTACAAAGATGACTATTTTCTCTTCCCTCAACATTGGGGGAGGGGGAGGGGGCTCGAGCCCCTTGGGCCCCTTGGAGTTGGCTTCTATGTCTCTGTCATTATACTTAAATAAAAATTATTTGCTAAAAAAATAAATTACTATATTCTAGCCACTAACTTCTGTTTTATGTTCCTGTTTACCACTATCTCTCGCTGATTGGCCAGAGACAGAGGAAGTGGAGTCAGTGAGGGAAATTTAAAACTTTAAAATTTTGCGCCGAAGTCGAGCGATTGCAAAATTTCCAAACAGTGAGCAAGAATAAATGTGATGCATTTGCTCGCTGAAGGCATGTAAGGGGGTCTAGGGGGGGGGGGGGGCTTTATCACTTGTATACAAAAATAATATAGTTATTTCAATAATATTAATAAGAATATGAACAAGAAAAAATGAAATTTTCAAATATTGGATATTCCCTTTTAATAGATTATTTTTTCAAAAGATTTCAAAATTTGAGGCCCCCCTTCAAATTTTATGGTCATTCTAATAATAGCCTGATTTTATTTTGTCCGTCAGCCCTTTGTCACGTTTCAATATTATCTGTAAAGCAGAGGGAAGTTCTTATGGTTTGAGGGAAATCATTTGTTTTTCTGCCGATTTAATTATAAAAAAATTAATAAAAATTTTTCGGGCAAAATCGGGCAAAATGTTTCGATGCAATTATGTTCTACATGTATTCTAGTTTCAGAATCTATTGAGTTTGTTAGAAGGCAAGAGGATGCCCATATACTTTTTTGAAATTGAAAAAAATTTATATTGCTTTTTTTTTACTTACAAAAAAAATTTATTTAAAAATAAATAACTGTAATACAAGAAAAACAAAAATATATTCAGAAAGAAGATTAATTTATCTATGATTAAAAAAAAAATTCATTAAAATTGGATTAATATTAATACATGAAAAAAATTTCTGAATATCGACTTAAAACGCAAAGAAAAGTTAGTAAGTTTTCTTGCCCACTTTGGGGCTCTATAACTCGGGTTTGGGTTGGGTAAAAAAAAAAATGAATTATTGTCCTGAGGTCCACATATGGTCTATTATTAGTGTGCAAAACGTTGTTTTTATATTTTGAAGTTCATTTTTTCGAATTATGGCCGCTTTTTTTTCGATTTCAGCCCACTGTGCGGGGTCTATATGGCCTTAGATGTGAAAACAGACCTTATTAAAAAATAAAAATTAAGTTTTGAATTAAATTCAATTTTTTTTTTTGTTTCTCTGTTGATAGGCTATAAAGCAGTGGTTCCCAACCTGGAGGCGATCGCCCCAAGGGGGCGATTTGGGTTTTCAGGGGGGCGATGAGTATTCAAAGGGAGAAAAATTATTAGTTTACTAAAATTTAAAAAATAAAAATCAAAGAGAAAAATCTCCTATTTACAGGATGGTCAGAATAGAAGAGAACAAAATATTATCATAAAAATAAAATAGTCTGATGATAATTCCAATCTAGAATTGAAACGTCGCTTTTAGCTCAAATCCTTAATTTCAATTTATAAAAATCATTTTCTTGAATTTTTTTTCCTCAGGGGGCTCGGGCCCTTTAAGCTCAAATCAAGTTTGGATCTTTTTCACGACTCAGGATAGCTAAAAACGCAGATTTCAGTGGCTAATTTTCAAAAAAATTTCCATTCCCCCAGATTCACCCGGAAATCCTCTGTCCGGATCTAGCCTCGATAAATTATTGTTTATGAAATTTTGAAAAATTTTTAAATAACTTTATTTAAATAAATATTGTAAGCTATGTATAACTATTTCACAAGTTGTGTTAAAAACTGTGTAAAAAATTGTTGGCATGAAGACCACAAAAGCCTTTAATATACTAAAAAAAAACTTTTTTTTTTTTTTTTGCCCTCGGGGCATGGCGTAGAGGTTAGCGTGCTAACCTCATATACCAAACGTCGCGGGTTCGGACCCCAGGCAGTCCGATGATTTTATTTAAGCCATCTGGATACCAGATGGCTTAAATAAAAATGCCTGGACCCTAATATATATAAATTCATAAATAACGGTTATCGTAAATGTCTTATATGGCCTGAGTTGCCGAAAAGACTGTGTGAATGTGTGTGTGAGTGTGAGTGTGAATGAGAAAAAAGTGTGAATGTTTTAAAAAAAAAAAAAAAAAAAAGTTTTTTTTTTGTTTGGGGGGGGGGGGCGTATTACTAAGTAGCCCCAAGGCCCGTCAACTCTGTCTGCGGCCCTGTATAGAGACCTACGGTAATAAAATTGTTTAAAATAATAAAACTGATTTATTATTTACACTTTACTTCAAATTAAAATTAGGCATACAATGAAAATGTAAAGGGGGGGCGATGGGTCAAAAAAAGGTTGGGAACCACTGCTATAAAGCCTATATGTATATTGTCCACCCCCTCCCTATTGATAAGTTTCTGCCCCGTCCCCGCCCTTCTGAGAAAAAACGTCGCCACTGTATATGTGTGTCTGTGTGAGAGAGACGCGCGAAAGTCCTTGTTTGTGTGTGTGTGTGTGTGTGTGTGAAAGCGCGCGCGTATTAGTGTGAGTGTGTATGTGAACGCTGGCGCGCGAAAGCGCCCGCTTGTGTATGTGTGTGTATTTTAATTATATTCATTGCCCAAATTGATGGGCCTCAATGAATAAAGAAATCTGAATGCATGTGAGAGAGAATGATTGTAATAAAAAAAATATATAAATAGCTTATCAAAAAAACAAAGCAATTACATATTAAAAAATAAATATAGTCAAATGTCACTAAATAATTGTAGATATTACTAAAAAATGAAATGAAAATCGAAGACGACTTCGCCATCTTTTTGACCGTTTGCTTTAAATAAAAAGATCTCATCTCAACTCACCGTTTGTGATTCCACAACTCCAATTTGGTATTTTCAAACACTTATTAAACACAAAACACATCCCGGAGTTATTAACTTAAACACAAATTATTATAAATTAAAAACATTCGCACTCCCGTAATCGCCGCGTGGTTCAAAACTCGACGATCCTCTTTACACTGATGTGAGTGATCAGCTAGCCGGGAGGAATGACGTCAGTGGCGCTGTGAGCGCCCAACAACAATCCCGTCATTTATAGTAACTAATTTCATTCATATATTATTTTTACTAGATTTAATAAAAATTAATCCTAATATTATTTATATTTTTTTTTTTATACGAAACACAACAAGAATAATTATATTATTTTATTTTTTGCAATTAATTAGAAATTTTATTATATAAAAATCTGGTGTGACTGGTCGCACAGCATATAACTTTCTCTTTCCTTCGAAAGTTGTGTTCTGGGCTTGTCACACCAGATTTTTTGTGTCGAGATATATTTAGTTTCCACCGATATATTAGAATTCAAGATTTTTTTTTTTTTTTTTTTAAAAAAACATTCACACTTTTTTCTCATTCACACTCACACTCACACCCACATTCACACAGTCTTTTCGGCAACTTAGGCCATATAAGACTTTGACGATAACCGTTGTAATTAATAAATCAATTTGGTGTTCAGGCATTTCTATTTAAGCCATCTGGTATCCAAATGGCTTAAATAAAATCATCGGACTGCCTGGGTCCGAACCCGCGACGTTTGGTATAGGAGGTAGGCACGCTACCTACTACGCCAGACCCGGGGGCTAGAATTCAAGATGTAAAATTTATAAGTATGGGAAAATATTTATATTTTGTTACCATGGCAAACATTTCTCCTATCTTCTCTATGAAGTACAAGAGTAAAGTGGTCTACAGAAGGTTTCAATCGCAAAATGAGAATATACATTTTAAAGAGCATCTAAAAAATAATTGATTTTTGAATTTTAGAAAAAAAATCCTTGGAGTAAATTTTGAGAAAATCGAAAAAAAAACTGAAAAAGTACATCAGTAAAGTACTAGTACTTTTTGGCCGATTTTGATTAAAAGCTTCTTGTCACGTCCCAGGAGGGTGTCTAACTTAAATATAAAATTTCAACTTCGTAGCTCAATTCCTTCATGCTTAAAAATGAACACACACAGACAGACACACCATGTCGCGAAAAACACATTTTCTGAATTCAGGGGACCTCAAAACGTTTATATTCATTAATATCTCAACATCGAATTTTTGACATGAATCCAATACTTTCTCTCTATATATATACTAGCCGCGCCGCCCGCCTTCAGCGGGCTTCGCTTCTAGACAGGGGGGACTTCGCCCCCCTGGACCTCCCTCCAAGCAAGGGCGGAGCCAGAGGTGATTCTCTGGGGGGTAATCTGGCGTCATTGGTCGCAGAGCACACTATTTTTTCTTAATTTCGATAATTTAGTAGAGGCGCATTCTGTACTTGTTTGACAGAATATAAATACAACAGGGGCGTATATAGAAATTTTTTCGGGGGGGGGGGGGGCTTGGTCTCAAAAATTTTTCTGCGAAAAAAATTTTTTTTGCGGAACCAAAGTTTTCCGGAAAATTTTTTTTCCGTCCGTAAAAATATTTTACCTTTTTTTTTAGAGACGCAAAATTTTTGCCACCCGCGGAACTAAAATCTTTCCCATGTGCCCCCCCCGCCGTTTTTTAGTGCCTATAAATCCGAGCCCTAGTAATTACGCCCCTTGTATCCGCCCTTGCCTCCAAGCTGGCCTGCGGCGGACCCTCCACTTTTTCTTCTTAATTACGAAAAGAAAATTGCCCTCGGGGCATGGCGTAGAGGTTAGCGTGCTAACCTCATATACCAAACGTCGCGGGTTCGGACCCCAGGCAGTCCGATGATTTTATTTAAGCCATCTGGATACCAGATGGCTTAAATAAAAAATGCCTGGACCCTAATATATATAAATTCATAAATAACGGTTATTGTAAATGTCTTATATGGCCTAAGCTGCCGAAAAGACTGTGTGAATGTGTGTGTGAGTGAGAGTGTGAATGAGAAAAAAGTGTGAATGTTTTTGGAAAAAAAAAAAAAAGAAAAGAAAATTGTTATTACTATTCCAATCCAGTGCCTGCTTGAGAATTTGTTTACATTCATAGAATACAGAAATGCAAAGAATACATAGATCTTTTTTCAATGAAGAATAGAAAGTCTATCTTGGTCGGCGTTTGAGACTGTTACTCACCTGGACAGCCTATATAATTATAAAATCATACAATTGTTAAATATTTGTTAAATATTATGCACAACATACATTTTATGAACATTTGTTGTGTGTATTTTATAATGTTCTCCATCTCAATTTCAACAATTATTTCGTCCTGAAGATGGAAGCGACGAGCTTCCGAAACGTCGATGAAATAATATAAAAGTTTTTATTTATGCTGGCTGCCTTTCCTCATTGAGCTCCTTATCAACCATAGATCTTTTTTTTTCTCTATACATTTCCTATGGGAGAAATCGTAACTTTAGGAATTAATAACTCAAAAAGTTATAGGAATTTCAAAACTCAAGTATTTTTCCTGGACTCTTTATAACGTCCTTTATAAGACTGCAAAATTTGATTTCAAAATTCCAACGGAAAGTTGCCTAAATAAAGCGTGACAGACGGACGGACAGGCAGACAGACAGACGGACATTAGCGAATTATATATATATAGATATATATCTATATTACCATATACATATAGGTAAGAGAAAGTAATAAACCAGATATCTTATCTAATACTATTAAACGAACAATGTACGGCTTTAATGATTTTTTTTTTTCAAATTTTAAAAATGTCCAGAATACAAAAAAAAAAAAAATACTAGTACTTTACTGATGTAGGCCTACTTTTTTTTAGTTTTTTCCAATTTTATCAAATAAAACCACCTAGCTCCATTTCGGTCATCCCGGAACTATATGAATAGTCTGAAAAATTACGGCACATTGATTGGTCCACCGTAGGCGGACAACGAAACAGTCCTGTGTAAACGCTCAAGAAACCAACAGCAAGTGGACGGTGGGGTTAATCAAAATTTAAATAAATATTCAGAAACATAAGCCCATAGATTTTATTATTATAAATACATACATATTTAAATTTTGTTTAGTATTTTGGGTTAGAGAGAGAAAAAAAAATTCCAGCAATATTGTGTGAAATACATATTCGTGGAGCTATTTTAAATTTTATACTGATCTTGCAAAAATTTGCATTAATATATAAAAAGGGTTTTATCCTTTCCCAGCTCCTCCACCTTCTCCCCCCTCCCTCCCCTTCATGGGTATTTGACCTATTTTTTATCTAAATAGCAGGGAAACCTGTTAAAAGCTTAAAGACGAAATATCTGAAACTAAAATGAAAAGAATAAGTAGCCTAGCAATACACTAAAAAGCTTTTTATTTTTATTTTTTAATGCTTAAAATAATCTTTCCTTAAATGAAAAAAAAATAATTAATTAATTGAGCGTGTGAAACGTAATGTTATTAAATATAAGGGATATATTGTGTAATAAAGCCCTAATGACCTCTATAGAAGAAAAATTGTAATTGTTTTTTTAAATTAAATTATCATATAATTAATTATATTTTCTTATTTTTTCATTATTAAATATTATTAATTATTAAATTTATTAATAATTAATAAATAAAAAAAAGGGTATAATAATGAAATTTTAAACTTCATTAAAAATTTTTAATTGTTGTTTTATAACTACACTTGATAATTATTATTAATTATAATGAATAAAATATATTTAATAATTTGAAAAGATTTCATAATTGTTGAAAAAATTTATTTTAAAAAACTTTAGAAAAGATGATTTTGTAATTGTAGCTAACATAAACGTTGAGTAGATTATATTTTGAAAAGGAGGTAATAATAATTAGGGAAGAAAGATGCAGCCGATATTTTTTTTTTTTATTATTTTAATATAATTTTAAACGAACGCTGACATTTCGGTTCTGATTAAGAGAGTCGCGTAGCGAGGGGGGAGGGGGCAAGGGTAATCATCATGCCCCGGGCGCTACTCACAAAGGGGCGTCAAATGGTCCGCAAAACAAAAAATAATTTTAATGTCCGGGAAAATTTGGATCCACAAAAAAAATAAAATTTTTCAGCAGGAAGGGGAAAAAATTCCTCAAAATTTAGCCTCCCTAAAAAAAAAGGTAAAATGATTTTAATAGCAGGGCAAAAAATTTTCCGCAGGCAGGAAAATTTTTGAGTTCGGGCCTCCCAAAAAAAAATTTCTATATACGCCCCTGTATAATGTTATATGGTTTTCGAATGGGAGGGGGCGCTAAAAAGCTATTGTGCCCCGGGCGCTAGTTAATCTCGCTACGCCACTGGATTAAGGCCATCATCGGTAATGTAAAAAAGAGGCATCAAAAAAAAAAGTTTTTTTGATATTCTTTTTTTTTATTATACCCTTTTACTCTTTATTTTTGTAGCCCTGAAGATGTTTCCAACAAAAAACCGAGATGTCAACTTTGGATAATCGAAAATTTATTTTCTGACTTTCAAAATTAAATTGTCAAATTTTAGAATTCTTTTGCAAATTATAATTTTTTATTTATTAATATAATTTAATTATTAAATAAATATTTAATTAAAATAAATAAAAAAAAAAGTTCAATAATGAAATTAAAGAAAATTTTAAACTTCATTATAATTGATTGTTGTGTTTGTTTTATAACTAAACTTGATAATTATTATTCCAACAAAAATGTTAGAGTCTAAATGGCCTCTGATGCCACTGTGACATTAAATCCTAATTTTTTTTTTTACAGATTTATCCAAAATCACGAATCGATTTTCAATCCAATGTTTATCATCCAATTCTCCATGAGTCTGATGAATTTTATTTTCACCGCTTTTCAAACACTTCAAACACAATTTGAAGGGATGAAGAATATCGCTATTTATGTTTTTTTAATTTACAATCTTTGGCAATTATTTGTTTTTTGTTTATTTGGTGAATTACTCATGGGCAAGGTACTAAATGCTTTTTTGTTTTTGTTTTTGTATTGATTTTTTCTCTTTCCTTTTCCAAAGGCAATATCACTTGCTAACGCAGGTTATAATAGTGGCTGGCTGGATTTGAATTCAAATGACGCTCTACTTGTGAAGCTTTTTATTCAAAAGGCTCAACAGCCTCTTCAAATTCGTGTGGCCGTCATCAGTAAACTCGATTTGGATACTTTTATGAGTGTAAGTAGATTAAATGAAAATAAAACTCTATCTAGTCGTTAATGTAATTTATAATTCGCAAAAAAAAAATATCAGTTTCTATTAGACTATAACAAAAGAGTCTCATTTTTGAATTTAAATTTTACTTTCTCTTACATATATATTGTATGTTAATATACACTGTGCGTCAAAAAAAAATCGTAACATTTTGTTACTTCTAAACAAGACCTGTTCT